>JAQGAU010000301.1:0-31605 GCA_034698045.1 Paramacrobiotus richtersi
AATCTCTGTCGGTTATGCAACGGTTCCGGGTTTTTTGGCCTATGGCTTGCCCTATTTTCGGCCGCATGTCATCTATGCAAGAGACTAAGACGCTGTTTTAATTCTACGTTGTTTTTTTTGTTTTTTGGTTTTAATTCTAAGATGGATAGCAAACCGATTATTAATTCATAGTTAGAATTCGGCACAACAAGAAAATAAAAAAACAAAATAAAGAAACTTGACTTGAAGAAAATCGGCTACTAATTATCCGCACATTTCTCCGGGTGTCTTCTGTCGCGATGCTTAATCAGACTGATCTCCTTGATAAAACCCAACTGGCACTCATGACACTGATAGGGAAAATCCTCCAGCGCAATCCGATCCCGAGGTTTCACATAGCCGCGTCGGTACACGTCAATCCCCTGCTGCCGTTTCTCTTCCCTAATCCTTTCATACCGCTCCTTCAAGTCCCCGATATGCATCCAGCGAATATGCTGCCGCATGTATGCCGCGGAGGCAAACCGCCTACCGCACTGATCACAGGGTAGAAGCTGACCTTTCGCTGCCCCTTCAAATTTTGCGCTCACAGCGGCTTCCAATTCAGTATCTTTGCGGCGTTGACGACATTTTCCTTGAACGCAGCATTTCAGGTGAGAAGTCATCTTCTGTTTACCGCCAGGAATGGGTTTCTGACAGATTGCACAGAACTGGACACGGGTTATGTCGTGGTAGGAGCGGTAATGGTAGGCCAGTTTCCAATAAACTGCAACAAGAATTCAGATCAATTTTGGCCGACTGGAAAGGTCAGTAAATAATAACCTAACCGCTAAACAGGAAACACAGCAATCTAACTTTAAAGTATTCTACACTTACTTTCCACTTTCATTTAGAATATTACCAATCAACATCATAACAACCAATTAAAACACCCCAGTTCAGAAACACATCTTTAACATACGCGAAAGTTCATTCGAATTAGATTCTCACCCCAGCGAACCATTGCATAAAACCTGACGAAACCTCGTTTGAGACTTACCGGTGTATTTCTTATCACACAAAGGACACGGAAACACACCATCCACCTTATGTTCCAGCATATGCTCGCCAAATTCCTTCGGTTTGTCGTAGCGCTTGGCGCAATACACACACTGATACCCATCATGCGCGGTTCTCTTGTGTGACCCCAACATCCACTTCGTCCTGAATTTCTCCCCGCACTCTTCACACTTCTCCGTCCAGTCGGCTTCAATGCGTCGCATCTCATCGGAATGAAAATTTTGAAAATGACACCGTAAGTTTCCCAGATATTTCCCACAGATCAGACATGGTTTCCTGTCTTTATGTCGCAGTGCGTGATCCGACATGTGAGCCGCCAAGTCGGGAAAAGTCGGTGCATGGAAATCGCAGGCCGGACAGTCCCGTTGCGACTGGTCAGTGGAAGTGTCGGGAGGGGAATGCTGGAACTGGTGGAGATCGAAAACGGCTTTACTGATGTAGTGTCGACGACATTCTGCGCAGTAATAAGAGAACCTTCCTGTGGCCTTAATGTGCTCGATGGCAGCTTCGATTAGGGTAGGGTCCGCTGCTGCTGTTACTGAACCGTCTTTGTGCTGGAATCAATAAGCCATTCGTCAGCCTTTATTTATTATGTTCACAGTTACTGGTCATGGCGAACTGTTAATCATAGCTGAAAACAGCTACTGTACAATCAACAGGTACTTTTACGAACGATGTATTTGTTCATAGATCAGTACATAATCATAGTACACATTTCATAATATCGTGTATTTCATGTAGTTCACGATATTTCTAGCTTGTGGATTGTTACAACCAATCCATGTTACCACGAAATTGCATAATACGAATATAATACAACATTATAATACAACAACAATAAAATATGATACAACATCGTTTCAAATGAAAAACTTGTCTGTAGTAATGATATCAAGCAGCCAACTGTCAATTTTAACTTTTCTAATCCTAAGCAGCCTGTCACTTTGAATTAAGCGACCCTAAAGAGCGTTTTAGGAAGCACCTTACCATCGCTTTCACATGGATCTTCAGTGACCTCTGAGAGGGACATTTCCTCCCACAGTACATACATTCCACCGTCCACTGGGCGGCATACTCCGGATGAGCGCGACGAATGTGCAAGGTCAGGTATGTTTGACGATTATGGCCTACAAAACCACAGAGAGGGCACGTGTTCCCGTTGATCTTTTTATCCTCTTGGGTAGAATAATCCAGTTCATTCAAAGGAACATTCGGCGTGATGCCAACCGGTAAAGATGCCGAAGCATTTGACGAATTCATAACGCCATCGGCAGAGCTTCCGGTCTCATCGGGCGGTTCAACGTATGATGCAGGAAGCTCGTCCGGTAATCCAGACCATAAAATGGCAGGAGGAGCATTTGTCGAATTGTCGGTAACATCCGCGACTGATTTGGTTCTCTTTGCTCGGCGTCTTTTAGGCGTTTTTAGCGGATGGCCCTCCGTGTTTTCATCGAACGGGATTCCGTCTTTTGGTAGACTGATTTCGTCACTCGATATCAAACGACCTAAGGAAAAGACGAAAAAATGCACTGGAAACCAGTATCACAAAAGCAAAACGAAAATACAAAAATTATTCAACACCCACACCGATACAGATGCCAGTTTAACATTGGATAATGTACTGTATAATTTATTTTGACCCCCTTCGCTAACAAGTATCCAAAAACGCGATGCGTAAATATTCCGAAAGGATTTGATTTAGGTATATTCAGTTGACTTTCACAGTATAATGATTTATCTAAGGAAACTAAATCTTCAGTAATCACATTTGTTTTAATTTTTTAAGCATTAGCAAACAACCGATTCGATCAAGCTACAGCAAAACAATCTAATCACAGGTTACAACTAAGCAAGAAATTGAAGAAACACATCGATTTAAGCAATGTACAGTACCGATGTTTTCCATGTCAGTGTTTTGTTCAGCCCGCCGTTTCTTCACTCGGCTACCGATATATTTGCGCACTGTGGAGTCGTCTTCCGGTTCTTCAGCGGCGTTCTTCCTGGCTCGCTGATCGGTAAGACATTTCCGTGCCCTGCACGCTGAACACCGTGCCGCTCCGCCCTTATATACCAGAGCGCACCCACCATCGAAATTACTCTCCAAACCGGGACAAATGGTCGCACAATTCAACGCCAATAACAGCTCTTTCAGACACCACAAATTCTCCAACGGGATGCGGCCAAATTCGCTACCGCTGTACAAGAGATTATGGATCCTATAAGCCAAAAACATACTGTACTTAAATCTGTTGACTCAAAATATTCACCGTCATTGTTAATGTTCTTGATGAGGAGCAATGTGTTGACGAACCTCAGTGCTCGACAAAGGCTTATCGAAAAAGAAAACTACTGCAAAATCAGGACCATACAGGAAAGGAAAGAAATAAACCTGTATATAAACAGGAAAGGGACAGACTTCAACATATTAATATATGTCCGTTTTATTCACATAATGAACGGTTCGCTTGACTGATGCTTTTAAGTCCACTTCAAACGATTATTCGATTTATGCTCACATGAGAAAAACTACAGAACACAAAGAAATACAAGACAAACCTGATTTTTGGTATAAGATCGGCCGCAACGTTCACAGCATGCGTGATTTCATACGACGCCTTATCGATACGGAAGAACATGACAAAATCATCATCATCCACGAAGACATTCCACTCGGAAGGCAGGCTGACAAAAGCCAAACCGGATCGCAACATAGAATAAGTAAAATGAATCTCCGTCGCCGAAGGTTTGTGCTCGTCGACGGACATCTGATCGTCTTCAGATGGTGAAGTAGAAAGGCGCGGTCGAAGAAAGCGTTCCCTGCCGAAATAACCGTCCTGGCTGGGTCTGCCGGAATACTTTGTCGTTGATTGTAACACTCCCTGCGTTTTAGCAATAACACTGCAAAATATAAGATTCTGAAAATAGTTTACACAGCTGTAGATTAATTAGGAATTTGTTAATGACCACCATACTTAACAAAAAATAGAATAAATACAAAAGATATCTCTTTAAATCAAAAATCAAATCAAGACCAAAAATCAAATAAATCTGAACTAAGTTGCAACAGCCAGGAAAATTAGTAAAAATTACCGATGTGGCAGTGTTACCAGTGTAGGTTTCACTGGGATATTTCGAGGTGGTAGTGTTCGCTTCTGTGGGAGAATCCGCTTAATCGGCCGGATGGTCGGTATAACATTGGCCTTAAGGCTCCTCAGTCGGACGTCGCGGTGCCTGGCCACAACATCCTCGGGACCAAAATGATCCGAACAAATATGATCGGACGTGGTGGGCTGCCAATCGCATCCACGGGCAGCGAAATGAATCCATGCTGCACGGCGGCCGCCACTGGCTGGAAATCTGTGATAACTCACTGAAGGATCTCCGGTACGCCACCGATCACGGAAGTTCGCGCAGCCTGTCACGCAACACTTTTTAATGTTCATGATCCCCACATGAAGACTGCCGGAGGAACAGCATTAACTGGTGTGCCTTGTGATTCGTATGCTTCTCCTCCTAGCGCGAAAGTTCGCAACCAATCCACAAAGTCCCAGATTACAAATCAACGGTGGTTCCAATGCGTAGAAGGAACGCAGAGTGGGTTTGCACTCTTAGTAAGCGGACTGCGAGCATGGACCAAACAGAGTAAACTAGAAATCTACAAGCAAGAGCATAGCAATTCCGAAAAAATCTCAGTTTGAAAAATTCGACTACTTCGAAGTATAGTAACATTTCTGAAACTGCAACCGCTCCCCGGGGGAAGGAGGCCATCCGGAAGTGCTAAAGTGGTCAATAGCATCCCCGGCGTAGCGAATTCGGGAGTTCTTGGGCGAGAGTGAAATGAACGTTAGGTGTGTTTATTCTTGTTTATACAGAATCCAATGGCGAACGTGATAAAACCAAGGGTACGTATGATGGGAATGTTTGTAGTACTTATAGATTACCGTTCTGTGCAATAGAATAAAAGACGTCTGATATCACCGCGACGTTCTTGCTTTCCTTTTTCTGTATGGCATTATTTTCAACTGCAGAGACCCCAGCAGCCTGCAGCCTGCAGGCAGAGAGACTGCAGCCTTGTAAAAAAGGAATCAAAAAGTTAACAGTTTAAACCGGACGAGACAAGCATTTATTGCCAACTCACGTTTTGTTATCTGCACAGGAAACGACCGAAATCAAACAGAATCAATAATGTAAGTATCAAACCGACGTACATACAGCATCAACACATAAAAATAAATCAACTGACGAAGGGTGCGACTCCAAATCAAAAACTTAACTATCAGCGCACGTCTCCGGATGTCGCGTGTCCCGATGCTTTATCAAACTGATCTCCTTCATGTAACCCAACTGGCACTCATCACACCGATGGGGAAAATCCTCCAGCGCAATCCGATTGCGTGGTTTCACATAGCCCCGCTTACTGTACACGTAGATCCCTTGTTTCCGTTTCTCTTCCCTGTCCTTCTCAAAACGCTCCTTCAAGTCCCCAATGTGCACCCAGCGAATATGCCTCGACATGGATACCGCGGAGGCCAGCAGCTTACCACATTGATCACACGGTAAACGTTGACCTTTTGCCGCTCCTTTGAATTTGGCCCTCACAGCGGCTTCCATTTCTTTATGTCGGCCGCGTTGAAGAGATTTTCCTTGAACACAGCATTTCATATGAGCAGACATCTTTTGGTCACCACCAGGAATGGGTCTCCGGCAGACTGTACAGTACTGGGCTCGGGTTATATCGTGGTAGTAACGGTAATGAGTGGAAAGTTTCGGATAAACTGAAACAATCAATTCACACTTTTTTCCAAGTGGCACACAAAGAAACATGTACTGTGCATGCAAAACATGATACACAGTTACCTAACAAGTAAAAACATTCTGCGAGGTACTTAATTATGTTAACCTCTACCATAAACGTTCAGTAGTTCTTCGCTGGCTGTTCGTAAAACTCTTCTGAAACGCAAACAGAACTAAACACACCCGTAAACGCATAAATTTAGCATCATGTGGTATTCTGACACTTTATCTCCGCAACGTTAATCATTCCTTTACAGCTTCTAACGGTGAGAGGTTACTTCAGTTATTTCGCTTACCAGCGTATTTGTTATCACACAATGGACACGGAAGTACCCCGTCAACCTTGTGTTCCCGCACATGCTCGCCAAATTCCCTGGTTTTGTAGTACCGCTTTGCGCAATACAAACACTGGAATCCCTTATGTATGGTTCTCTTGTGAAACTCCAACATCCGCTTCCACTTGAACTTCTCCCCGCACTCTTCACACTGCTCCACCCAGTCGGCCTCAATACGCAGCATCTCCTCGGGATGACAATTTCGAAAATGACACCGTAAGTTTCCGAGATAGTTCCCACAGATCAGACATGGTTTCTTGTCTTTATGTCGCAATGCGTGCTGTGACATGTGAGCCGCCAAGTCGGGAAAGGTCGGTGCATGAAAATCGCAGGCAGGACAATCCCGGAGCGACTGGTCATTGGAAGTGTCGGGAGGGGAATGCTGGAACTGGTGGAGATCGAAAACGGCTTTACTGATGTAGTGTCGACGACATGCTGCGCAGTAATAGTTGAAGATTCCTGTGGTTTTCATGTGCTCGATGGCAGCTGCAACGGCTGCATGGTCCACTGTTAATACTGAACCGTCTTTGTGCTGGAATCAACGAAAAATTCGTTTGTCTGAGTTCTGTACATTAACAATCGTACGTGACGCTTAATATTCCCGCACTAATGTCAGCCTCTCATCACCGAACTACATCAACGCAATATAGCAAAAAGTGGCAACATATCCCTGATCCTTCTAAACGCGAAACAATCGAATACTTCTGTAGTAATAGAAATCTGTTAATCAACTGATACTAAAAGTTCGTTACTGAATTCCCAAGCAAACACAGAGGCATATGTTCTTTATTCTAAACGACTCGATACTTAAAACCTAAGCCTAACGAGTGCCTCTTACCATCGCTTTCACATGGAGTTTCATTGACCCCTCCGAGGGAAATTTCCTGTCACAGTACATGCATTCCACCGTCCACTGGGCGGCACATTCCGGATGAGCCCGGCGCATGTGCTTAGTCAGACCCCATTTTGGAGGATCGGCCACAAAACCACATAAACGGCATGTCTTTTTCAGGATGTTTTTGTCCTCTTCCGTAGAACAACAAAATTCATCCTGCTGAACATCTGCCGTGATTCCAACATCATTAATCGGTGCGGGTGTCAAAAAATCTGACGAATCCACGAAGACATTGTTTCCCATCTCCTCGGACAGTACGGTTTCTAATACAGGCAGAAAACTGCCGTCAAAATTCTGGAGTAATGTAGCCTTCTCTGCTGAGCGTCTTTGCCTTTTAGGCAGTTTCAGTGGAGGCCCTTCGATATTTTCGTTAAATGGGGTTCCGTCTGTTGGTAAACCGACTTCGCCACTCGATATAAATTGACCTGAGAATAAAAGCAGAAATAATGCACATACTACGAGAATACGAAGCCAATAATATAAAATCACAACGAAAATTTCACAAATAAACGTGCACACATGTAAGCTTCGTAATATATCGCGTAATTGTTGTAACACATTTTCAAAATCGAAAAGCAAAACGTTCTGTAAACATTTCGTAAAGAAATGTTGTTTGTTTCATTTGTGAGTGATCTGCACGAAATTTCCTAATTAGACAACAATGTTTTTATAGTTCAGAAAAGAATGAAATAACGTTTACAGCGCTTAACAGTCAAAATTAAAACAACAATTTTAACAATAACACTGTACCTAAATTTTCCATGTCAATGCTTTCTTCAGTCCGCCTCTTCTTCCGTGGGGTATATTTCCGCACTGCGGAGTCATTTTCCGGTTCCCTATCAGCATTATATCTCGCTCGCACGTCTGCAACACGTTTCCGCGCTTTACACGCCGGACACAACGCCGCACCGCCTTTATACACCAGTGCGCATCCCCCGTCGAAATTACTCTCCAGACCGGGACATATGGTCGCACAACTCAACGACAATAACAGCTCTCTCAGGCACCAGAAATTCTCCAACGGGGCGTGACCAAATTCGTTACCGCTGTGCAACAGATTATGGATCCTACAAACACAAACAAAATTCAAAATCAAATGGATATCTTTTCCGCTTTGATCTCTCTATTGACTACGATCATGCATATACAAATGGAGAATTTTTTTTAATGACACTGTCATGAACAGAAAATGTCATCCGTCAACACCAGAGCGTGTTTCTCCCGATTTCATAATTATTTAAAAATGTATTCATCGCCGCTCTGGTACAATTTTTGAAAACTGCTCATCGAATGTTTTATACACGTTTTACACAACTTTATCCGAAATCTCTTCTACCGTTTTGACAGCGTTTCGATTCAAAAAGTCTTGTGCTAACAACTCGAAAACAGACATACTGGATTCAAAAACAGACGACAAACCTGATTTTTGGTACGAGATCTGCCGCAACACCGACGGCATGCGTGATTTCATATGACACCTTATCAATACGGAAGAACATGACGAAATCATCATCATCCATGAAGGTGTTCCACTCGGAAGGGAGGGTGACAAGAGACAGACCGGATCGCAATATAAAATAAGTAAACTTAATTTCCGTTGCGGGAGGCTCCTGTTCTTCAACGGACATGTCATCGTCTTCGGACTCGGAGTCAGAAACAGATGGTGAAGGAGAAAGACACTCTCGAAGAAACTTCTCCCTGTCAAAATCCGCGTCCTGGCTGGGTGTTTCGGTATACTTTACTGTTGCTTGTATTACCTTCTGCATTTCAGCAATGACACTGTAAAAAATTGTACAAATTTGAAATATTTTCAGATAGCTTTGACTAGACGACTTATCATCAGTTGAATTAGAACTTGTAAATAACCGTCATAATTAAATCTCAGAAATGAATGTCTCTAAAGAAGAATAATAAGGCTAAATAATTTAAATTAATTAAATATTAAAGCAATAAACAGGAAACAGGAAACGGGAAACGGGAATATATCTTACTGAGGCGGAACGGCGTCCTTCAGCTCCGATCGTATGGTTGGAGTAGCATTTCTCTTGACGCGTCTGGTTTCACCGGGAGTATGGACTTCAAACGCATTCGGAGCAAAATGGTTAGAACAGATGTACGACGAAGTCTTTGGCATCCACTCACTTTCATTTGCGGCAAATAACACCCAGGCACCAAACCGCTCTTGATCCGTATTTGCATTTGGAAATTTGTGGTATCCGATTTTGTCATCTGCTGCGGATTGATTACCGGAACGATGGTTACGGCAGTTACTGACGCAGCATCGATATCCACCCATTTCATCTGGAAGTTTGAACAAACTGAACAACAAATTGCACAAACTACAATAATTTTATATTACAACACTCTCGTACTTTTTTAGAACCCAGTCTCTAAAATTTTTAGAGCAGAATTTCAGGATGATTGTACGTGAGCATAAAACAACTGAGCACGCAATATGTAGACCTTAAAAGTTAAAAGGACAAGAAAAATGTAATAAACTGCATCGCTGGAGTAAGCCCTTACACCTGGGGCGGATGGTACCGCTCCCTGGGCGGTTTCCTTACGGTTCTTCGGATCGTGTTTAGAACGCTGTTCACTGTTGCTCGCTAAACAATGCGCACTTTGTACGTTTAACTTTTTTTGAATAATTATACACTCTTAGTTCTGCCGACCAGTAGCCAGTTAAACATTTACTAAATTAAAATTGACAATGATTTCCGAAAATAAAAATTAAAGAAAGAAAAAGGAGGAAAACTGCCGTCTCCCGAGGGGCTGCGTTCGCTTCGCAACTACGTCACTGCGACTCCTCCCAGGATATTTTTCCACGCAACAGCTATCGTCGAGCGGTTGTAGCCCGCAAACTTGAAGTGGAAATGCTCCAGGTCTTCCCATGTCACCGACACAGTTAGGGATACAAACACACGCACTGATCTTCGAGGTTTGAATTTTTTTCCCCGACGGAATATAACTTACGCATGCCACTCTGCATTAAAATACAGCCACCCATTAAAAAATAGAGGTTATAAGACGCACACTGATGGATTATGATTATGGTGGTATAATCTCACTAAAGGTCAAGAAAGATGGAATTGTCTTGCACTAACTTCTAGTAAAAAGGTCTACTCTTAGCAGAAGATCACAGAACGTGAAAAAACTATCATAAAACACGAGCTACGATGTTCAGTTTGCGTTTATTGCTGTAACACAGTATACAGAGTACATAATATGGTCATCTGCCTTGGTACCAAGGTTAATGGTCATCTGCCTTGATAGTACGTGAACACTTTTACTTCGAGATGTTATTCGTAGGGTAACTCTAGTCTCCTTCTACTTTGACATTGTAGGAACTAGGAGCACTCACGACTGACGGAAGGAGTCGGATAAACCAGAGTTAGAGCAGCGCGATCAATCGTACATAAGAGCGGCAGCAGTAAGCGAACAGGGAATGTACCGCGATATGCACTCTGACAAAAATGGTTTTTCAGCATGAAAAACAAACGAAATCAAACCGGAGTATGCACGCAAGAACAAAACACGGTAACAAAATACAAAACGACAAGAAAGTCTGCTACTGACTATCCACAAATTTCTCAGAATGTCGCGAGTCCCGATGCTTAATCAGACTGATCTCCTTTATAAAACCCAGCTGGCACTCATCGCATCGATGGGGAAAATCCTCCAACGCAATCCGGTCTCGAGGTTTCACATAGCCCCTCTGACTGTACACGTAGATTCCCTGTTTTCGTTTCTCTTCCCGGTCCTTTTCAAACTGTTCCCTCAAATCCCCAATGTGAACCCAGCGAATATGCCTCGACATGGATGGCGCGGAGGCCATCAGCTGACCGCACTGGTCACACGGCAGACGTTGACCTTTCGTCACCCCTTTGAATTTGGCCCTGACAGCGGCTTCCATTTCTTTATGTCTGCCACGTTGACGGGGCTGAAAAGATTTTCCTGTACTGCAGCGTTCCATATGAGCGGAAAGCTGTTTTTTACCGCCAGGAATTGCGTTCCGACAGACTGCACAGTACTGGGCTCGGGTGATGTCGTGGTAGGAACGGTAATGAGTGGCCAGTGGCGGATAAACTGAAAAAAGTAGAGAGTTTGATTTTGCCGATTCCAAGAGGCAAAAAAACCAACTGCGAAACAGCATCCAGAGTCAGCTAACATTCTTAAAGTGTTCTACATCTACTTTTAACTTTCAGTTGAAGCTAATGAAACATAGCAAGGATTTCTCCATTAACCAACTACATATAGTTATTTACGATAAACAGTTCATAATTCCTTGCCCTTGCTTTCAATTCGTAGCACTTTAACCAAACTTCGAGCCGTATTACACTTACCAGTGATATTATAAACCAATACTAAAATATACTCGTACACTTTTTAGGATAGACACTACAAGGAAGGATTCAAGAAGCTCTCCGTAAACTCACTCACACAACGTCCATCCATAAATGTACATGTTTCTTTCCCTAATAAAGGGATTTACTTATCTCTAAACGAAACTTAGCCGAACCGAATTTGAAAGTCGATACAGCCCTAGAATCAAAGGCTTCTAGAAAAAAATCAGACTTACCAGCGCATTTCTTATCACACAATGGACACGAAAACACCCCATCAACCTTGTGTTCCAGCACATGATCGCCAAACTCCTTGGTTTTGTAGTATCGCTTTGCGCAATACAAACACTGAAATCCCTCATGTACGGTTCTCTTATGGAACCCCAACATTCGCTTCCACTTGAACTTTTCTCCGCACTCTTCACACTGCTCCGCCCAGTCGGCCTCAATACGCACCAACTCCTCGGGATGACAATTTCGATAATGGGTTCGTGAGTGTCCGAGATAATATCTCCCACAGATTAGACATGGTTTCTTTTCATTATGTCGCAGAGCGTGTTTCGATATGTGAGCCACCAAATCGGAGAAGGCCGGTGCATGGAAATCGCAGGCAGGACAATCCCGTTGCGAATGGTCACTGGAAATGTCGCGAGGGGAATGCTGGAACTGGTGGAGATCGAACACGCCTCTATTTATGTAGTGTCGATGACATGCGGCGCAATAATATGAGAATCTTCCTGTGGTCTTCATGTGCTCAACGGCAGTGTCGATCGCTGCAGGGTCCACTGTTAATACTGAACCGTCTTTGTGCTGAAATCAACATAGAAGTATGGCTCTTGGTTAAATATATCTCCCGCACGAATTATCTACCAAATATACGCAATAACGATATCCAGTAACGAAAGACATCACAACCGCCAATTCTAAACAAATCAATCGAATAACGAACCCGATTTACAAATCAATCAACCATATGCTGTTTGAACTTTGTAATTCAACTCTCAAGCATACTTCTAGTAATCGAACATTAATTCTAAAAACAGTACGTATTCAGTAGTTGGTTAGCTTATAAGCGTTCACAAAACCACCTTACCACTGCTTTCACATGGATTTTCAATGACGTCTCCGAGGGACACTTTCTCCCACAGTACATGCATTCCACCGTCCACTGGGCGGCACACTCCGGATGAGCCCGGCGGATGTGCTGCGTCAGACCAGTTTTAGGACGCTCCGGTACAAAACCACATAAATGGCATGTCCTCTTGAGGATCTTGTTCTCGTCTTCCACAGAACAATACAATTCATTTTTCTGAACATCTGACATGATATCAACATGTTGAATCGGTATGGCTGTTGAAAAATCAAACGAATCCTCAATAACATCGGCCGCGCTGTCAATTTCCTCAGACGGAACATTGTATGGCACAGGGAGCGCTTCTGGTATTCCAAACCACGGCTCTACCGGCAGAGAATTTTGCAAACTGGCGGTAAGATCATTCAGTGATTCGGTTGTCTTTGCTCGGCGTCTTCGTCTTTTAAACGTTTCCAGTGTAGGGCCGTTCTTATTGTCAACAAATGGGATTCCGTCTTCTGGTAAACCGACTTCGTCATTCGATATAACATCTGAGAAGAAGAAAAGAGAAAAAAATAATGGAAATATTCCACAAACCAGTATTCTCAATTTACAACGTAAATAACAAAATTTAGTCAAACCTCACACAAATACAGATTCCAGTTCACAGTATACAAATATTCGAAACAGCAAACATTTCGAAAAGAAACGGGATTTTATTTTCAGTGATGACTGACTTTCGGGACAGTGTTTAACCTAAAGAAAAGACTCTACAGTAACTACAATTACCTAAAATTAAAACAATAAATTCATGCAACAAACACATTTATTTGTACTGTACCCAGATTTTCCCTGTCAATGCTTTGTTCCAGCCGTCTTTTCTTCCGTCTGATCAACTTCTGCACTGTGGAGGCATCTTCCAGTTCTTTATCAGCGTTATTTCTCGCTCGCGCGTCTGCAACACGTTTCCGCGCCTTGCACGCCGGACACAATGCCGCACCGCCTTTAAACACCAGTGCGCATCCCCCATCGAAATTACTCTCCAGACCGGGACAAATGGTCGCACAACTCAACGACAATAACAGCTCCTTCAGGCACCAAAAATTCTCCAACGGGATGCGGCCAAATTCGTTGCCGCTGTATAACAGATTATGGATCCTACAAATAAACCAACAATATTTTTACACAATATTTTGATCGTATGTCTTGTTAACATTTAGCATTTTTTTTAAAAAGGCAGAAACATTCTGTTTCGCGTTATTTTACACTTTATCTCGAGTAGAGAGTGCTCGGTAGAAAGTCGCCAAAACAAATACAAAACAAAATAAAACTAAGAATCTACACAAAAAATCAGAATCATTTTCGTAAGAAAAGCAAGAATGAATTTCAGCGAGAATAAACCTCATCGATACACTGAAATTTAACTGTAGCAAAATCAAATGATTGTACAAACAATTATTTCAGTTTAGGATACATTAACACAAATGTCTCCATTTTACGCAGCTGACATACCTGATTTTCGGCACAAGATCGGCCGCGACGTTCACGGCATGAGTGATTTCATATGACGCTTTATCAATACGGAAGAACATGACGAAATCATCATCATCCAGAAAGATGTTCCACTCGGAAGGAAGGCTGACCAACGACAGACCGGATCGCAGTATAGAATAAGTAAACCGAATCTCGGTCGCTGGAGGTTCGTGTTCTTCGACGGGCATCTCATCGTCGTCTTCTTCGGATTCGGAAATCGATGGTGAAGGAGAGAGGCAATCTTGAAGAAACTCGTCCCTGCTGAAATCACCGTCCTGAGGCGGGGCGTCGGTGTACTTAACTGTTGCTTGCAGCACTCTCTGCATTCGAGCTACGACGCTATAAAATGCACAATTCTAGAATTATTTTCCACAGATTTTGATTAGGATCCGAGAAAAGTAATAATGAAAGTTATATTTAAAAAAAATGTATTCTGACAACAAATAACAACATTAATCGAGATGAATGCGGGCCTCTACAAAGCGATAAAAGACATGCAAATTCTAAATTCATTACGATTAATTATTGATAAAAAACAGGAAACTAAATAATAAAAAATAACATGTAAATCAGTAAATGAAAAAAATGTAAATAATATATTACCGAGGTGGTAGTGTTTGTTTCTCGGGGATATCCTGAATACTGTTCTCAGGTGGCAGTGTTCGCTTCTCCGCGAGAATGCCATGGACTGTGGAAATTCACGCAGTCTACAACGCAACATTTCCAACAACCCATGACTGCCTGATAACGATTGCCGTCAGAGCAATAATGAACTGGTTTCCTTATGATCGTATGATTGAGATTCTCATCTTAGGACCAATCCACAAAGTCAAAGAGCCAATAAATAATAAATTATAAATATATGGTGGTTTCGAAGATGGTGCACTCTGGTAAGCGGACTGGGAGTGCGGGAGCAAACGAAGCAATCATAACTTTAGAAGAAAAATATCAACTTTCATAACAATTCCAAGTCGGAAAATCTTGAAAATAACTAAACTGCCCGTATAACGTAACAAACAGAATTGAGAGATTCGGATCTCCCTGGGCGGGCAGTGCCTTTGGTGCGCGGGGCAATTCTTGCTTTCCTTGTCCTGGAAACTCGAAAAAAATAGTGCAACTTGCAAACAGTGCGACTCTGCTATTTGTGATATTATTTACACAATTTCAACATTTACATTGGTTATTTTATAGATAGTGTTCGACAATTTTGTGCGTTATGGCAGAATCAATGTAAGTAGTTTTCGAGTTGGCAATACACCAAGAACAGTAAGACAACTCGAAAGGCCATTCAGCCGCAAGACGCGAGAACCGTTGCGTTTACCGTGCAGGAAAATTTTAACAAATTGGCTCACCAACGAATAAACATGGGCTTGATCCGCAGGAACAGCCGTACATTGGCGGCATTCGATTCAAATGAATGATCCAGTCGCAGACCTTTCGGAAGTGGCGAAGCTCACTTCCGGTTCGGCGAATATGTAGATCATCGGAAGGACGAGGAAAGAACAAGCGTTTGGGTTTGAGTCTTGGTCTGGGTGTGATGTGATGCGCGTGTGCATATTTCCTTGCGAATCTTGTTCCTTGCACGAAAGGTCAACAGTTGCAGTATCACATGACATTGTTGTAAATGCAAACATGACAAAATTAAAACCGAATTTTCAAAGGAAAGTGTTTGTATTGTGTCATATATGATGGACTAGCATTAGATCACATTGTTATTAACAAAAGACAGAACGAAAACGTAGCTGTTCCCATCTTCATGTTTTAAAATGTGCGATCTCTTAAAGTGGTGTAGAATGTGCGATAAAACGACCGCAAGAAATACAACTTTGTTTTTCCAGCAGTACATAACTGTCAATCCGCAGTGGAACTCAAGTTTCGTATTGCACTTGGAACAAGATGGCTTCTCAACGCGAGAAAGGCATAAAATCAAACCAAACTATCCGCGCAACACATTAAAGTATCGTACCAACATGTAAAACACTTTAACAAACTCAACTGATAAAAGATCAACAAAGTCGGTAAAAAAAGGTCACCAACTAACTATCCGTGCACTTCACCGGATGTACCCTATCCCGGTGCTTAGTCAGACTGATCTCCTTGATAAAACCCAACTGGCACTCATCACATCGATAGGGAAAATCCTCCAGCGCCATCCGCCGTCGAGGTTTGACATAAGTCCGCCATGGGCTGACATAGGTTCCCAGTTTCTTTTTCTTTTCCTTGTTCTTCTCCACTCGTTCTTTCAAGTCCCCAATGTGGATCCAGCGAATATGCTTCGACATGGATACGGCGGAGGCCAGCAGCTTACCGCACTGATCACACGGTAGACGTTGACCTTTCGTCGCTTCTTGATATCTAGCCTTCACAGCGGCTTCCATTTCTCGGTGTTTACCGCGTTGACGGGAGTAAAAAGGTATTCCTCGACTGCAGCGCTCCATATGAATAGAGAGATGTTTGTTACCGCCCGCAATGGCTTTTCGACAGATTGAACAGTACTGTGCTCGGGTTATGTCGTGGTTGTAACGGTAATGCAGGGCCAGTTTCGGATAAACTGAAATAACAATGCAAACCTTTTGCCGACTTTCAAGTGGCACAGAGATAGTCTACTGTAATCTACATGCAAAACGGAAAACAAAGCAATCTAATATAGAAACCAGTGCAAAAGTAAAATGTACAACTCGGTTTCAGTCCGATTTGACCATAGCAAAGCATAAAGATGTCGAGAAGTCAGTTCACAGTTATTCACTTACCGTCGAATTTCTTGTCGCACAACGGACACGGAAGCACACCGTCAACTCTGTGTTCCAGCACATGATCGCCAAATTCCTTGCTTTTGTAGTACCGCTTGGCGCAATATAAACACTGATACCCCGCATGCGCGGTTGTCTTGTGGAAGCCCAACATCCGCTTCCACTTGAACTTCTCCCCGCACTCTTCACACTGCTCCGTCCAATCGGCCTCAGCACGCCGCATCTCCTGGGGATGATAATACTGATAATGGGCTCGTAGGTGTTTGTAATATCTTCCACAGATTAGGCATGGTTTCTTGTCTTTATGCCGCAGTGCGTGATCCGACATGTGAGCCGACAAGTCGGACAAACTCGGTGCATGGAAATCGCAGGCCGGACAGTCCCGTTGCGGATGTTCAGCGGAAGTGTCGGGAGGGGAATGCTGGAACTGGTGGAGATCGAAAACGGCTTTACTAACGTAGTGTCGATGACATGCTGCGCAGTGATAAGTGAGCGTTCCCGTGGTCTTTATGTGTTCGACAGCAGCTTCGATCGCGGCAGGGTCCACAGCTGCGGTAACTGAGCCGTCTTTGTGCTGAAATCAATTCGGCATTCGTTTGTCTGTATTTACCACATTAACAATCATGCTGGAAATCGCCGTATGATACGCAACAGGCATTATATCGAAATATCCGTCCTTAAACTGAAATTTGATTTTAACATAAAACTCTCACAACCTGTCCATACTTATTAGATCATGCTTACTTTGCAACACTGATTCCAACGGTACAACACAGGTTCACCTTCCAACGGTCAGAAAAAAGACTACTAACTTTACTAGTTTGATATTTTTTTATGGTGCCAACATAGTTAACCATTATTACTCTACTGACTGCCCTCCAGAAGCATCTTACCATCGCTTTCACGTGGATTTTCAATGACGTCTCAGAGGGGCATTTTCTCCCACAGTACACACATTCCAGCGTCCACTGGGCAGCACACTCCGGATGAGACCGGCGGATGTGATAAGTCAAACTTTTTGCAGCAGTATCGGCTACAAAATCACACAGATGACACGTCTTCCTGTTGATCTTGTTATCCTCTTGCGCAGGACAATAGTAATCATTCTGCTCAACATCTTCCGTGATGCCAACCTCATTAGCTGGCGAAAATTCCGACGAATCCATAACAACATCGGCAGGGTTGCCAGTCTCCTCAGCCGGAACAGTATCTGATACAGGCAGTTGTTCTGGTGTTCCACACAATGGATCAACCGGTAGAAAATTTTCTGGATTGGCGGTAAAATTCAGGTGTGATTTGTTTGTCTTTGCTCGACGTTTTCTCGGCGTTTCTACCGGAGGGTCTTCCGTCTTTTCGTCAAACGGGGTTTCGTTGGTTGGTAAGTTGACTTCGTCAGTCGGTATGAGAAGATCTGTGAGCAACACGGAAAGGATGTACTGGACATATCCCACAAACCAATGTATCCTACACACAATACAGATGTGTGTTCATAATAGTGTATCATAATATTTGAATATCCTGCCTGCCTAAGAAAGCTAATAACCGAAAAAGCGATCTGTTACCATTTGGAAAAGAAATGTCGCATTTATCTTCACTTTTGACTGACTTCCACCATAAAGCTTTACTTTAAGAAAACAAAACCGCAGTAAACAACAATTAAAAGAAAATAATAAAATTGATTAAAAAAGAAAAAAATTATAAAAAGTAAAAAAAATTTAATATAAAATAAAACGTTTTTTGTTAAAAACGTATTTAAAAAATAACGTTTTTTGAATTAACTAAATAATAAAATTGAATAATATTAATTAATTAATATAATTATTTTAAGTAATTAATTAAATTAATAATAATAAATCTAAGAAACCTATTGTATCTATGCAAGCAATGTAGTGAATGTACCCAAGATTTCCCTGTCACTGCTGTCTTCATCCCGTCCCTTCTTCCGTCGGGTCCATTTCCGCGCTTTGAACGCGTCTTCCGGTTCTTCAAGAGCGTTATCTCTTGTTCGCTGATATATTATGCGGCGTTTCAGGGATCTACAGGCCGGACACAACGCAGCCCCGCCTTTATACACCAGTGCACATCCCCCGTGGAAATTACTCTCCAAACCAGGGCAAATGGTCGCACAACCCAACGCCACTAACAGCTCTTTCAGGCACCAGAAATTCTCCAACGGAGTGTGACCAAATTCGTTGCCACGGTACAGGAAATTATGGATCCTGTAAATAAATCGAACAATATTTTCACACCATGGTATTTTGATCGTAGATCTTGTTTACATTTATCAGCAGAAAACAAATATTCTTCTTCGTGTATTTTTACTTCAACTCGAGGAGTAAAGCTTTTAGAAACTTTCACGCTTGACAGAAGAAAATCTCACTAGAAAAAATTTACAAAAATACGAATAACATATCAGTAATTACTATGAAAAGCTATGAAACTAATAATAAAAAAACTGAAATTTATTCTCAGCCATTTAAACTCTGATGGGAATAAAATAATATTATCATTTCAGAACCTGTGATTTCAATTTTCGACACATGTATTAACGACAAATATTTATTTTTTACGAAGCTACACGCTTACATCTCCAAATTCACAATGTGAATGTATCATACACACGTCACAAAGTCAAACACAATAATAATTTAAACACAACAGTCATGTTGCCCTGTTTACCGCATGATACAACATCAGATTTACAACTAAAGCAGTCATAAAAAAATCAAACACATGCTCCTTACTGAAAGCACAAGTCTACATAGCAAGTACGAAAAAGTACATGACATACCTAATTTTTGTTACCAGATCGGCCGCAACAATGACGGCATGCGTGATTTCATATGACACCTTATCAATACGGAAGAACATGACGAAATCATCATCATCCAGAAAGATGTTCCACTCGGGAGGGAGGGTGACAAGCGACAGACCGGATCGCAATATGGAATAAGTAAACTGAATCTCCGTCGTGGACGATTCCTGTTCTGTAACGGACATCCCATTGTCATGGGAAATTGATATGTCACAACTCAAGTAAAGAACGTAATATCAATAACCTGAACCTGACTCTTCGTGGTCGATTGACAGCGTAGCGTCCGGGTCCACGGGCTCCAGGGTTTCGTCCATTAGTGAAGAATCACGAGGTTGTACTATCAACACACTGAAAACAGATTATATATTTTAACCCCAAGCACTGTAATTACGGCAAGCAAAGCATTCGTCTATGGCTATGTCGATTTTTTCTTTTAATGTGAGCATGATGCATGTACACTCCCCGTGTTGCTCAATAGGGGATTGTCCATTACTGGCTACTAATTCTGACATTTCGCATACCTTTCCGCTGGCTGTTTAGAATGCTTTGCGCACAGACGTTTGTCCTCTCCTATAGAACCTATCTTTGTGCAGTCCCAGGCATCACATAAGCGCCGGGTGCGCCCTCCGCATCGTTTGAACTTTTTCCCGTCCCGGCGTTCGATCTTGATGCTCGCACGAGGGCTCACCACGTCGACAGTTGCTACCGTCTCTGGTGGTCCGTTCTCTTCGATGTGCATCTTCTCATCGTCGTCAGACGTAGAAACTGATGGTGACGTCGAAAGGCACTGTACAAGCAACTTCTCCCTGTCGCAACCACCCTCCTGACGTGGTCGCTCGGTATACGCGACTGGTGCTCGTAATACTTTCTGCAGTTCGAGCCAGCTGTAAAAAATTCTCCATGTTACAATTACAGGCTGAAAATGATGATATTCAGCGATGACGCTGTAAAATGCACAAATTATAAATTAACTGTCATATAAATCATACAAATTATTATACAAATTATACAAATCATGATACGAATTATTACATAAACTATACAAATTATTAAATAAATTACACAAATTATTATGTAAATTATACAAATTAGTATCAATTATACAAATTATTATACGCAGCTTGTGCTTAGAATTTAAGAACTATCAATGACCGTGATAACTGATATTCAAAGCAAAAAATGCATTATGAAAAAAGTAAAAAATAAATCAAAAGTGAACCGAGGTCTCCATAAAACAGACAAAAAAGTCTAAATTCATTATAATTAAATTAATTAAATGACCAACAAAAGAATCTGAAATACACCGCAAAAAAAATGAAAATTTGTGAATGTAAAAAATGTAAATAACATATTAGCTATAAATAACATATTAATTAGTCATATTACCGAGGTGGCAGTGGTTGTTTCTCTGGCACGATTTGTTTATTTGGCCGTAGGCTTGGTATAACATTAGCTTTAAGTCTCCTTTTATAAGTGTCGCAGTGTTTGGTCTGAAAGTCCTCGGGACGAAAATGATCCGAGCAAATGCAAGCCCACGTCGTGGGCTGCCAATCCGGTCCACGGGCAGCAAACTGCACCCATGCTGCACGGTGGTAGTCTCGGACAGGGAACTTGTGATAACTCGGTGCAGGCCCTTCGGCAGGCAGTGGATCGCGGACGTTCGCACAGTCTACGACGCAGCATTTATACAAGACCATGACTGCCTTGTAAAGACTGCTGTAAGAACAGAAGTGAGAAATCAACTGCTTTCTGTATGGTAGTCAAAATTCAGTGATAATTCAGGCCATCATTGCTGTTGGATCCGTAAAACAAACGTTGAGAGATTCTGAATGAAGACCCCGGTATTAGCGGACTGCGGATACCGAGCAAACAAAATAAGTTATAACTTTATCATCAGGAGTAAACTGTAAAAGAGATCAGCTTTCGAAAAAATTTCAACGTCTGAAAAAGAAATGCCAAAGCGAAATACACTTGTTCCGGACTCGAGCAACTTACCCGCTCCCTGGGCGGCACAGCCTATGGTCTGTCGGATCGTTCAACTTGTGTCCGAAAAACGACGTTTTAGAAAGGCAATCGCGAGGATTAGTACTAGTGATCGATGCAATCGATAGTGTGCCCGGAGCTCAGAAATTAAAAAAAAGAATAAATTAATGATCATCCCAGGTGTAACAATAATATCAACAGAAAGCAATCTGATCAAATAAAAATGGAACCGTTCTCGTAGTCAACTGTGCATTGCCGCGCATAATTCATAAACGCTAACGTTGAAACAAAAAACAAATCGATCGGCTTTTCCAAGTATCCAAAAACAACTTCTTCCGATTTTTTTAAACAAAAATTATCGTTTACTCATACTGAACAATAAGGCCCATACTCAGGCATACTGGACTGCGGATTGCGAACGTTTTGTGTGTAATGGGAACTTTTGGACATAGTGATCGGTAGTTTTTTCAAATGTCTGGAATTGTCAAATAAGTGGCGCGCTAGAAAAAAACAACACAGCCTGTATTGCGTAATGGTCCCTATAAACAGCTTCATTCAGGCGTGCCGGCCTGGTATTTACACATAATTTTCCTTTAAATTCAAAGTGGCGACAGTGGCAGGTCGGTGGTTTAAATATAAAAATATATGGACATACAGCAATTAGATCTCATACAGTGTTGGGCCCTTTTCTCAAGAAACAATGTCAGTGTCCCGGCATAAAACCAGTAAAAAAACCCGCGATAGTAAAAAAATAATTATAAGCAATAAGTGAAATTATCCAAGTCACTAGAAAAATGTTCAGAAAATTGTAAAAGAAATTTTCCGTTACACTTTACATGTGGGAAAAAAGGCTGGAAAGATTGATAAAGATGTGCCAAGTGTTCAAAAATAAGACCTATGTATGAATGTCCACTGTGATTTGGAAGGGAACAGAGAGAAGCATGTTTTGGAAGGGGACAGAGAGGCGCAAGTTGGAAATGAAGCTGCACAAAGTCACAGACATTCGGGTGCGCTACCTATTGCAAGTGATAGTTTAAACTTTAACAGCTTTTCGAGAAATCCGAGCCGATAGTTTTGTAGAGAATTAAATTTTGTACGCAATGGTATAAAATTTAGCACTGTTCAAACACCATCATCCCCAACACTGGACAAAACCATCCGTCTTTTCAACGGTCACTTGTGGAATCGACTGCCAGCATGGAGTTGTTGGTTATGCGCACTATATCGCGCTAACAGCAAATCGACAGCGGCGCATTCCCCGTCTTCTCTGTGTAAAAGTCGGTGACGATCTTGTGAGGCGAAATATTTTACAAAACGTTCAGCGCATAGGAATAGCCCGTCGCTTCGCTCCGGGCAAATTACGATTGCATTCCCAGAAAGGCAGTCGTATTACGCTCTTGGATCAAGTTGGATGGCAAACAATGTTAAAATGGATGGTAAACTGGGTAGTCTGGATATTGTAATAATTAGGGTTAAAATTTGACAGCTTTGTGCCTTATCACAGCTGCCGACTGCAGTAGAGGTACTGATACTTCTGATAGGGTTTTTCAATTGGCATATCCCGGAAACAGGAAAGAGCAGAAAAGGCTTTTCAACTACAAGATACAGTTGCTTTTATCGCAGGTGCCGAATACGATCAGATACATTGCTGCAGAAGGAATAAACTAACCAAAGTAACATTTGTCATATCGAAAGCGAATAACGAAACTAAGAACAAAATATAACCAAAAACATCAGACGAACGAAGGCGTAATTGCAGGTATTATAACTGCTAAATCAAGCGAATTATGTACACAGTACGCACTGGTGGAGGTCACTGTTGCTTGTATCAGTCACTGTCACTATCACTGCTGCTGTCATCGTCATCCGCTGATTGCTGTGATGCGCTGTCGTTATCCGCTGGCTGTATCTGCAGAGGACTGTCCTTCATCGCTGAAACGATCGCAACCCTACCATCTTCAATCCACGTCCATTTGGCCTCCTCGATCAGCTTTGGCTTCCATTTACGCAACAATGTCTCCGCCGTGATCTGACCTTTAACATGCAGAATCTCCCGTCGAATCCGCAACCCAACCTCATACAGCTTTGGATAACGAATCTCCACCGTGTCCAGCAGTAGCTTCTTACAGACACCTTCCCACACTGATGAATCGTTGACAAAGCCATCCCGGTACAAATCATCCAGTAAAAGCCCCGAATCCACGGATACACGGGAGATTACGATAGAGTAGACTTTCAGTTTCTTTACTTTCAACATGTCCAGGATGGTGGGCAAGCGGTTGAAGTCACTCAGTACATTACGGCCATGGGGAGTACCGGTTAGACAAATCGTCCGTGTGTTCTTTGTGACCGCTTTGTGGAGTATCGTGGCGAGATTGAATGACCGGCGTTTGTCCACCCGGTCGATTGTCAGCTGAGAAGCAACCTGGGACGATTGGAGGAAGGAATTAAACGTGCGACACATTAGGCGGAGTTTCAGCTGTTCGTGGAACTTCAGCAGCGAAAGAGTCTCGCAAATGAGGTCAGGAAACAGATCGAGCAACCCAATCTCACGGAGCACTGGACATTCAGCACCGCTTTTGATTGCCTGCAACATATTCATATTAACATGTTACGCACAGACTCAAACAAGAAATGGTGCTTGCCGAGCTTTGCTGGTGACGCTTGGAAGTGGCTTCCGTACTTTCGTTTTCGGCTGGACGTTTAGTTCCTTGATTCGAAGACATGCGGGTCAGACAACGTTTCTGGAAAGAGACTTTGTCAAGTTATGCATGTGTGTAGTGAACAGTCCTTGATCATGAAATCGAGAAAATGGCAAAAGTTCATAACGTTCATAACATTTTCATTTTATAGAACGAAATTTGTCAGATCAGTACAAATTTTACGATAAAGTGGAAAAATCGGTCAACGCAAGTGTCCAGCTCCGTAGCTTTTCGCTTACCGATCAGAACAATCTAAAGTTTTTCACTTACAATGTTTTCTTCTGCGAACGCACCGCAAGTTGACAGGTAAGACAAACATCCACAGTCCCCATCTACTTTCACTAGTACACCGTGCGTCCGAGTTTCTTTGCTCCATAACTGTAGAAAGTCATCCCTCGCAACAAGCTCCAACAAAGGCACGTCCATCTCCGGCAGCTTCACTTCGTGTTTGTAGAAAGGTCCAGCAACACTTCCATTGTTTTTCACCCACACAGCCTCATAATCGCCTGCCACTCTTACTCTTTCCGCTTCCATCACTTCCTGTCGTAATTCGCCATCTATACTGATTTCCACGAAAGCATACGTGTTCGATGATCCGGCCAACAGCTTTGAGGGATACCAGCACCACGGCTGGTCGGATGTGCAGCGGAATAGTGTCTCCACAGGCTGATCGACCGTAAGGTCACCTTGCTGGGCTGGCTTCACAAAGGCGTCAAAGGTCACAAAATCTGTACGATGGCCGGGATAATCAAAGTCCATGACGAGACCACTGTCCGGGATCATGTCGCAGACCATTCCACGATACACTGATCCTTCGAGCCGGACATCCACAGCACGCCAATTCTTAACATTTTCCGCTGAAGAGAACATGATAAACGTGTGAAAAAAGAACAATTTCCGGCGAAACAATACTCAAGTTTTTAACTTGGGAATGTACTGCAGCGTTTTATCGTTTGAAATGCTCCAGATGTTCTGAAAATGCAGCAATGCATGTTGCTTTATGAGTTAGTTATACGGCAGCCATTTTGCTCTACTAGCCAACTATCCACTGCAAAGCTGGGTATTCAGGCATATGCATGTTTTGCCCCGCCTCGCACCGAAAGCGCCTAAGTTTCGAAGACGATTGGTTGTTTACAAGACAAGGCTTTGTCGCATGCTGGGGGTTTTGCAATTCGCAGGGTGTGTTTCACAATCACAGACAAGAAATCACGCCTTATATGCGTGAATTAAATACCGTATACGACATGATTATGCACAGTGCCTCTACTGTAGTTTGGGACAAAGACTTACAACTAGCAGCAACCAGTTTTTTCATGTACGGATGTGAGCCTGTATCACTGTCATTGAGCCTTGAGGCGGCTAGCCGGTCTTGTTGTGTTTCGCTGCACCATTTTACTTGTTCGAGTTCGTCAGCAACACAAGATTTTTTAAAAAATATCCATCCTTTTTTTTGATACAGCAACACAATTTATAATCCGTGTTATTCGGTTGTCGTATGCTCTCAACGTCTTCTGCATAAACAACAGCTCGCATTTCAGAAAACTATGCGATTTTAACTCTAATACCTGTGGAAACATCGAAATATAGGTGGCAGATGTTTTCATTTCAAAGTACGCTGCTGAATCAATTGGAGCACCATCACAAGCATCAACACGTGAAAACTGACAATTACATGCAAGCATGTGCGCTCAACGAAAGCCACATGGGAATTACTGATAAAAAAACAACCAAAAGCGAAAACTCAGTCCTTAGTATCTCTCCCTTCATGCATCCTCTCATTATGTCTATCTAGACGATCCTCCGTCAGAAATCCGGATCGGCACTCCATACAGCGAAACGGAAACTCCGCCAGTCGGCGTTTCTTTTTCCGTTTGTACTTTTTGATCAGACCCAACCGTCTTCTTTCGATTAGTCTTTTCCTTCGTTTCTCCACGGATTCTTTCCACTCCCCAATGTGTATCCGGTGGATATGGCTACGCATGGACTCCAGTGACGAGTACAGTTTCCCACAGTCATCGCACGGTAAACGCTGACCTTTCGGCACATCCCTCCACTTGTCGGCGAGTTTGACGTTTTCGCGTTTTGATCTGCTCTGACCGTCGCACAGTGACATGTGTTTGGATAGATGCTGTTGACCCGGGATTATGCACCGACAGATGGGACAAAATTTGGGGTGGTTTGCATCGTGGTAACCGCCAAAATGCTTATTGATTTGCGAATACGCTAAAAACACACAAATCATCAGCCGCATTGAATTACATTGAGATGATTACAATTCAATGTTCCACAGTGCTTTTACAAAAATTTCAAACGTTTGTCAAAACAAAAATTTGTCCGTTAATTTATTTTCATATAAAACAACTCTAATAAATAAACAAAAACAGTACTTGTCAATTGATATGTCCATTCTGCCTTTCCTAACATTATTAAAATTTTGTATAGGAAATCATTCATTTCTAAACTGATCAGCACTGACTTCTACTGCTTCAGTTAACTTAATATTAATTAATATTAATCACTTAACATTTACATCGAAACTGTAAACAATTCGCCACAAACTCACCTGGGTACGTCTTATCACACAAGGTACACGGATACGCCTCATCGACTTTGTGTTCCTCCACATGTTCAGCAAATTCAGCCGGGACATAGCAGATCTTCGCGCAGTACAGGCACTGCATATCATCATGCATTTTCTTCCTGTGACACGCCAAACTCTGGTGGGATCTGAACTTTTCACCGCATTCCTCACACTGATCCTCCCAGTCGGCCTCAATACGCCTCATTTCATCGGGATGGTGCGATCGAAGGTGACTTTTCAGGATCGTGGAGAATTTACCACAAAGCAAACAGGGTTTCGGATCGCTCCGGCCCAGACTATGCTCCGAGACATGAGCGACCAGATCCGCAAAAGTTGGTGCATGGAAATCGCAGGCAGAACAATCACGTTCTGGATGGTTACTTGTTGCGTCGGCGGGGGAATGCTGGAACTGATGGAGATCAAAAAGGGGTTTGGTGGGGTAATGCCGATGGCAAGTGCGGCAGTAGTAGGAGAATGTTTGCGTGGATTTCATGTGCTCGATGGCTGCTTCGGTGTCGGTGGGTATCACGGTGAATGGAGTGCTTTTATGCTGCAATAACGAGAGTCTTCCGTAGCACTCGAAAATGAACTACAACTACGCTTGTATACATACATTCAATATAACAATTTTTTATTTATTTATTTACTTATTTAGTTATTTATTTACTTATTTATTTATTTAGAAACATTTATTTTAAAAAAAATATTACAATAATCAAACGATTCAAGTCTTGATAAGAATGTTTTTGTTTAAGTATAACGTACCTTATTTCGATTGTGATTGGTTAAAGACACTTGTGATGGAAATTTCTTGTCACACAGCAAACACTCGTGTGTCCATTCACCGGCGTGTTCTGGATGCGCGGTCCGGATGTGATCAGCCAGATATGTGATTGTAAGGAGTTCAGATCCGCATACATTGCATCTATGCTTGTCCTTGTTTCTCTTCCTTTTCATCCGCTCTTCTGTGTTCAGTTGCCGTGTCAGAACGTTAGCATCGAATGTGCCAAAGTTTCCCCCGACCGGTACAACGTCCATTTCACTGGAATCTGACAAAAATCAACCAAGTGTGAGTTTCGAAACCCAAAAAGGATCAACGTTTACACCGGAACTCTTGAGATTCTACCGTAATTGCTTGGTGTTTCCAATAATAATGATTTCCCTTGTTTGAGATGAAACTACGTTTATGCACTCTCTGTACAATTTACTTGAACAAAAATTATTAAAAACCGTAATTTATATATTAAAAAGACCTTAAGACTGCCAATGCATTCTGCAAAAACTGTAAATCGTTTAGCACCGGTGCCTTCGAAATCGGGAAAATTACAGAAAACTTCATATGAGAAAACTGATACAAATTAAACGACTTCATATGGAAACAGCTGGCATTTCAAAACCATTTTGCTTACCACCGATCGAAGCAGAAAAGGTTAATCAAACACTTCCAAATAAAAAAAAATTGATTAGAAGAAAAAATTTGAAAAAAATTACCATCTTCCCATTCATCCCCCAGACTTTGTCCGCGTCGTCCACGCGCCGCCTCGGGTAAAACCTGCAACGTGCCCCGCCTCAGTTTATCAATCAGAGACTGGCCGTGCGTCGATCTTTCCTTCTGGGTGTCCGTCATGCGGCTTCCTTCTTCGTCCGCGACATGGATCCTCTGAAGAAGCTGTTTCTCTTCCGCTGGACCCTTCATATTCTTCCCAGCCCTGTACTGCTTCAGCAAGAAACACATTCGATCCCGACAGTATTTCGCGCTCCGATTTGTTCCCGATGCGCTGACCCGCTGAGAGATCTTCTTCCAGATAGTGATCATCTTGCGGATGGGGGATTGGTACGGTTTCAGCTCATCGGTCGCACGCAGCAGACGCCGGTCGGATTCTGCCAGTTTCTTTCCTTTACGTCGTTTCTTCGGTCCAACCGGATCTACGATCAGAAAAACAGATGTGCGCAAAAAAACTGCAAGAAATATAGCAAAAACTCGAATTTTATACAAACCTGAGGTTGCGGAAGCCGGGGAAATCGGTTGATCTAGTTCGGGCTCCTCGACTTCCTGTTGCGCTTCTTCACCTAAAGGAGCTGAAACAGAAAACGTATTTTAATGCCAGATATGCCTATTGTTCCGAAAGGAATAAACAAATCGTAACTTTTTAAAAATTAGCAATCAACATTTGCTGTGCAGTCTTATTAACATTCTACACCCAGTGGAACCCTTTTTTATTCATGCGCAAACGTTGTTAAGTTGAGTCGCACCCATCTTCCACTGTTTTCCATCTAGTTTTCCTAGTTTACAAATGATGAAACGGGAAAATGATTCTCTTTTGCGCTAAACTACCATTTCCACTCAGACTCACCTGTTACACACGAATTCTCAACAATCCCAGTCTGGAAGACGTCCGAAATGGGAAGCCCCATCGAAACATCGGTACGGGGATACAAGGGGGTTATAGATAAGTCATCCATCCGCTTGCGAGTTTGGCATGGTGGACACAGACGGCCAGGACCCTTGTGTATCAGCATGCAGCTCCGGTTGGCCTCACAACCGGAACACACGGTAGCGCCATTGACGGCGTATAAAAGCCCTCTCAGAGACCCGAGATCCTGCAGCGGAGACTGACCAAATTGGTTTCCGGTGTATAGCCGGTTTCTGACTCTGAAACGAAAAAAAAGAAACCAGTCAGAAAACTGTATCAAAATTTTATGCTTATTTTTGCTGGTCGCTTACGCTGACTTCTTAATACTTTTCAAGATCGCGTTTAATTTTAATTCGTATTTTTTTTATTTTAAATTTGAGTTGCTGTTGCTTTAAGTACTTTTTCCGGGTTCATTTAATAATTCTTTCAGTAAATAAATCATGATACACGTGCTTGTTCCGGACATTCTTTTAGTACAAAAGCAAAGTCTCTTGTCTGGATAAATAATTATTAATCCACTTAATAACAGACTTTGCTGTGTAGATTTACTTTACTTAAAAGTAATAAGTTACTTCATTATAAGTACTAATTTAATCAATTAATAATGTATAAGTAATAAATTAATTTACTTATGAAGTAAATTGTTGTACCTGATTTTTGGCACGAGATCCGACGACACCGTCACGGCATGCATCATCTCCGCAGACAACTCGTCGATCCGGAAGAACATAATAAAACTATTGTCCGTGAAGGTTTTCCACTCCAAGGGTGGGTTTAAATCAGAAAGGCTGGATTTTAATACTTCAAAGGTAAAAATATCATCCGCTGGCTCTTCAAACGCAATGCCAGCGTCCGCAAACTGTGGCGCCGGTGGGAATACCATGGAAAGACTTTTCTCCAAAATGTCTCCAGTACCACTATAAATTGATTTCACACGTTTTACTCCACACCAAACATTCTTCGTTTCAAGGAAATCATAATTAAATTATTATATGTGTATGCGATTTACTATGTAACAGAAAATCTATATGGCACAGTACTCTCCAAAATGAAACAGCTGCTTACTTTTAGACCAAAGTATGCATTGGTTAACCGTTCTACTGACGGTAACTCACTACACCTCTCCTCTGTTAAATTCTTGATAATTTTTCTAATTTTGAATTTATTTTAATCCATATAATTTACAGTCAACGTAATCTTGTTACCTCGCGGGAGGCAGTGTTTCATGTTGAATCAATACAGCAGCTAGGTTATTTTTTGCTGCTACAAATACAAATAATGAAAAAATACGACTGGCCGTTCAGAATTATCGTTATCAGAAAAAACGAGGAAATAAAAAATAAATAAAAAAACACAACCATTTCTAAACATTATTCATCAGAGCGGATAAGTATGATAAGTGATAACTGATTCAAACAGCAGAACAGAAGACTATGGCATCATTGGCATGAGCCACTGCACTACGAAGTTCCCTCAACGCACCTCTCATTGGAGTTTTGCGATGATGCCTTCTTCTTGAGCAATTCAACGTATTTGTCCGCCTTGGGCCGTCTAGTTGGCACGGCCGTCTCCTTGAGTCTACAGCGGTCGTCCGAATGCTGCCGCTGAAAATCCTCATGACGAAAATGATCCGAACAAACAAAGGACGCCGTGTGGGGTTGCCATTCGGGCCCGTGTCCCGTGAAGGCAATCCAGGCTGCGCGACGCTCGGCATGCTTGGGGAATCGATGATAACTCCGTTGGGATAGTATGTCTCCCGAAAGTTTCAACTTTGATTTGCGGCTGGGGCAGTGTTTGACGGAACATTTACAATAGACCATGGTGCTGCACGTGCGGAATCACTGCATACAAACTGATCAAGATTCAGACATAGAGAGTCACAAAGTTATGACGAACCAGGAGGGTTGCAAAATCCAGATTTAGAGGAACTTTAAAAGAATAAACACCGCACAACGACAGTGACAACGTCTTCGTTTTTTTACTTTTGTTAGTTTTGTAGCATTTTAACTGCAAAAGCCAAAACTGGCAATCACTTCGATATTTCAGATTCTTTCTGCTTCACTCACGGCATGTTGTCAAAACACAGTTAACACACACCCAGATTAGTAAGTCGTGGGTGGCTGCCCTAATATATGCTATCACATTTCAACGACCGCATTTGGGTGGTCGCCAATAAGGCCATCCAAACTTTTTGGCAAAAATTTTTCAGCGATTGCTTGGCTAAAATGTCAGGACTCGGACTGTGTGATATTAAGTAACTTAATATCCTTCGGAGAACCACGCCAAGCTTTTTTAATAAGGCGTGGTTGTTATGAAAGCGCAAAAAGAACAAAAAAATTGTTTCCAAACAAAG
>JAQGAU010000302.1:0-31587 GCA_034698045.1 Paramacrobiotus richtersi
GATGTCCAAAACCAGTTACAAGTTAACAGCAGTTTGTTCCAGCAGTTCACAGAATCGTTTTCTACCGGGAATATCAGTGATCCAGTGCCCGTAACGGATGCTGTTTGCAGGTATGGTGCTGCAATGTTTATGCACATAATATAATTATCTGCACAAAACAAGTTATTACCTCAGCAAAAGTGTAAGAAAGCAGCGCACATGGGCGTAAATCTGTACAGCTAAACTTCGAACAGATACATCGCAATTCAAAGAATTTTGAAAATGATTGTGTTGTTTGCAATTGCACCTGATATTTTTGAAAATGTTACAGTTTGTTGTCCAAGTTTGACACTTGCGCCCGACCCGTGGCTGGAGACTGTCTGTTCCTGTTAGCGGCCGCTGCACTGGACGTCTACGAAAGCGCCCTGGAACTGTGCCGCTCCCCAAACGTCTACATTTATTTCACCCAAATCATCAGCTGCAATTACAAAGTGGATCTCATTGCGACTGCCTCCAGCGACGACATATTCAGCAGTTACATTCAAGATATCGCTGCAGCAATGGCAAACGCTAGTAACTTCAACGAACTGATGGCACTACCAGCTGATACCATTATGAACATTGAATGCCGGTACGATAAAACTGTGTACCTACTGTCAAACTGTTTGATAACAGACAATAAGTTTTGTAGGATGATTGAACGGGTGCATGAAATGTTTCCGCTGGAGAAAGTCAACGAGACGTGTGGAGCGGAAGCGTACGAAACGTACGGTACTTTGTATCCGCAGATGTTGGAGATGTACAAGTGTGAGAACGGGACGTTGGAGCATAACCATACGGTCACGAGTACCACTACTACAAATACGGATACAACAACACCTTTTACAACGGTCCCGGTTCTTTTCCTGAATGAAACCACAACTGCGGCCCGAGAAACTTCAACGGGAACAACCGATCGGTCGAGTTCGCCACAACCCCCACAACCTGGTGGTGGTTCTGGTTATACGACGTACAGCTTCCCAATAACTCTATTCGCGTTGGTTGTTCTCATTCACTGAGCATTTTTCCCTGCAAGTTCATTCGTAAAATTTAACGTTACACAATGATAATCCGCTGCCTGTTCTGTACTCGATCGCTAAAAGTAGACTAACTTCTATACTTCGTTCCTGTATGTCTTGTTAACCATGGGATGATTTTTAAAAGGTGCAAGGTTTCGTGTTGCATTAGCGATACTACAGTATGACAAAAAAACTGAAAGCACCACAATGTGGTTAACTGGAATAAAGTAGAAAAGTGTAATTGCGTATTATGCACAGCGATTGTTACGCTGATTACAAACTGTTTTACTGGTTTACGTTGTCGAAATGATGAATATGTCGCCAAGTGGCACTACTGTATGAATGACTCAGCTAATGTCGCTCAATGGCAATATCGATAAGGGAAATATGCGCAGGAGCAACTGCGTGAATGCCGAACGTAACAATGGAAGCTATCTCTGCTGATAACCCTTTGTTGTAGAAAAATGCCTGCTGATATCAGAATAGTATGACATTCCATTGTCGTTTCACGCAGGAAATGGATCGACGTTATTTGTAATGGCACACATATTGTAGGCAAAGTCCAGCATTGTTCCCGAATGCGAGCAACCGCAAGATAAAAAACGTCAGATAACGGGCATTAAACGTCAAGAAGTGCTACATAAACTGGAACAAGTAAGACCAGAAATCCATTCAGTTGGATATAGGACGTTTTCAGCTGAATCATTTTCATAACATAATCCTCTCAAAAATGTTGCGGATTCTGTGCACCGTTTCTCTCCTGGTTGGGATTGCCTATGGCCAGCTCATTGTGCCGCAGATCCCTGACATCTTCCCAGCGACTTGCACTGCCGCTGACCAGCTGGCACTGTATACATGTGCCATGCAAATGCAAACCCAGACCGTGCAGAGCCAAGAAGTTTTCCAGCTGTTCGGTCAGGCTGTGATGAACGGGAATATTACGGAAGCTGAATCTACGGTTCTGCTCGACACAGCTTGCGAGTAAGCGAATTGTTCAATTATACAAAACACAGACAACGAGTTTTTCGCTCATACGGCTTTCTTTGAGTTATTTTTGTTTCTCTTTCTATGTTTTTTTACGTTTTGTCAGCTTATACGGTGTTTCTTTCCTTTTTGGACGTAAAAGTACACTTTTTGTAGTTATTTCCATTCATTGGTTGTCCAGTATTGTTGTGTTCTTTAGATGTTTTTTGGTAAACTGCAATTATTGCACCAATGCATTTTATGCTAAATGTTAAAAATATTGATTATTTTGACGTGCTTAATGTAAAAACATCAATTTTGAATATTGTAAATGTCTCCGTTTTTTCTTTTTATTGGTCTTTTCTTGCTTTTTTTCGGCAGTGACGGTAGATTTAGTATCACATCTGTGACGGAGCTCCAGCATAACGCATTTCTTTGTAGTCTGCTCACCGACACCGTTACCTGCCTCAGCCCGCTGAAGGATCGATGCTTCACCACGCCGCTCATGGCTTTCTCCTTTGAGCAATACGATGGCATTCTCGCGTTGTGCGCCGTTCCCCACCGCGAGAAGTACTTCACCCAGATCGTCAAATGCAACAAAAAGCTGGATATCTTGAACACAGTTGTCGCTGATCCGGAGATCCTGAACATTATCAACGAGATCGTTAACGCGACGACTGCCGTGGGCACAAATATCACTGACATCATGAATATGTCCCCTCAGTTTTTCGTGGAATCAACGTGCCGGTAAAAATATTTAATCTTTTATAAAATGATCCGTTATAGTAACTAAACTGTCAGCATAGACTGTCAGTAATAAATTTCGCAGATAAGAAATAAATTGTTTTTTTTTGCTACTCACCATTTAGATACTCGCAAAAAATCAATGGTGATGAAGTAAACTACAGGTTTATTTTGCTTCTGAATTTACGCGGTTTTTAAAAGGTCACCTTCGTATTGGAATACAACAGTAAATGTTTATTTACCAAATTTCACCGGGATTTCTGCGTGTTGTCAGTGAACATATTGAATTAACAACTACAATTCATTCGTTTTTTCACAGCCTGATCCGTCGTGTCGGCGAACTTACTCCGCTCTCAAAGGTCAACGCCACCTGCGGCCAGGAGACCCACGATACCTACGCCCAGCTGTACCCCAAACTCTTGGAGATGTACAAGTGCAACGGACACATCGGAGTTGAAACGAACACCACCCGTACTCCCATCGTCTCCAATACCACCATTACCATTGACACCAACACCACCCGCATTCCCATCGTCTCCAACACCACCATTACCATTGACACCAACACCACCCGCGGTCCCAACATGAACGAAACCAGCACCGTGCCACCGGCTGTCAACGGAACCTCGACCGTGGCACCCAACACCAACTCCACCAACACCCCAGTACCCGGACTGCCCACCAGTACCGTCTTCACTAACACCACCGTGTTCAACAACAATACCAACCCCAACCCCAACAATACCGGTAGCTACGTGCAGCCCGGTAGCGGATCGGTAGTGTACAGTCTCTGTGCTATCCTCTTTGCCATTGTTACCGTGCACATGAGGAACTAAAGTCCAGTGGGGGAACAGTACCGTACCAAAGTGATCTGTGATAAAGGGTTTATTATACTGGGACAGTTAGTACCACAGTGGTGTGTTTGATAAAGAGATTAATTGTACTGCTGCTCAGGTGATCGCAGTTGTTGAGAAACTGTCAGGTGTCAGGAATGTTGAGCTTATCTTGGGTTGATTGCCTTATGTGTCAGTACTGGCGATAAGGCTGCGGCAAAATAAAGCTATTACATATTTTCATGACAGCGTTGCCACCTGTTGTTATCATCTTCACCGGTGTAGATCTTTTTGCTCGTGATCATTATTTAGCATGCAGCTTGATTAATACAGCAAGATGTAAGTAAGTAAGGCCATGAAGTGACATGTTTACTGCACGCTTCGTTACGCACCAGAGTGTCGGTTAAAATAAATATAATAAATATACTGTCGATAAGAATGCTCAAATCGAATGAATCGAATGCTGAAGATGCTCTTATGATCGGATCAGAGAAGGTAAATATATAAATACTGAGTAATTTCCAAGAAGGTAAAAATTAAAAACACAACTGAAGTGCTGCAAATCTGACAGCTCTAGCAGGACGAAATAAGGTAAGGTACCCGTGGAGACCGCGATCGAATTATGGTATCGTTCGAGTTTTTCAATTCTTCACCTTTGCAAAGGAATTCCAAATACACAACTCATTGGATATCTTTAGATCACTTCGCCAAGATCTTTGCACGTCATCCCGGCCCGTTTGGTCCCCGGATATTTCGTCCCACTTCGCGGACACATACTCGGTGCCCAGTTGGTCCCGAAGGCAATTTTAAGAAACACTTATACTTAGGTATTGTAACTGATTCTGATATGCGCCTCAAGTAGTTAATAGTGTACAGGCTCTGGAATTTAAACTAATTACGTAAGTACTGTACAGTAACAGCCGGTCCCTTGTTCGTGACCACGGGGAGATTTGTGTATGTACGTGCGCAAACTGTACTAATAGTTTAATTTTGATACATCGAACGAAATTGTGTACTAGTATTAAATTTTGTCGATTGTAACGTAGAAATGTCAGCTGTAATGTGCCAATTTGACTTGAATTTAGGTCTTAAGATTAGGCGCCCAATTTATTACATAAATTCTACTTCTCAGTCAGCGCTGAATTATCAGGTATTTTAATCAAATCAACAAAATATACTGCAAGTACCGAAATCTGAAAATCGGTGGGATGAAATGACCTCTGGGAGTAGACTGGGAATTGTAGCTGGACCAGATATTCTCGGTACGCGGTTCCATTCCAGGTAGTTTTTATTTATTTATTTCTTCTCAATCAGACAACCCGATTCCAGGGCTCTAAGGGAGTCTGATCTGTCTGCGTCTTTGCAACGAAACACAAACCAACGAGAAAGGTACTAATTCAGAGTCGAAACAGATATGGAACGAAGCTTGGGCTGTTAAGTATTACGGCAGTGGTTTCCGTAGGACAGCCACAAGACAGATAGACGTCCCTATCTGTACATCCGTCGACGACGACGAGAATGCTTGCGGTCGGTGTAGCAAGATTCTCCTGCAAAATATGGTACTTATATCTTAACATCGTTCGCGTCCGCTGTGCAACATGATATCACGGAATTAAAACAACCGTAATTTTTTGTGCAAGATGACAGAAGATGTGCACCCTCGAACAAATCAGTTAACAGACGAGCTAACGGATCGTAAACAGTCAAAGGCACTCCTTTCCACAAGGAAACGTGATAACCCGCGAAACTGGCGGCGAAAGCCACTAAATGTCACGCTGTTTTTGGCTTAAAGGCTGTTTTTGGGATGCGGAAGACCGCGTACAAACTCTCCGTGCTGAACAACTTCTGCAGATCTTCCCTGAATGCATTCAGGATGATTGATGAGCCAAATAACTGATATCACAGCAGCATCCGACAAACTGAGAGACGAGCTAATACGAGACGGTTTCGGGGGTTGGGATGGGAGCGCTGGATGCGGAGTGCACTGCTATGGCCGTCGTTACCGTTCACAGGCGCTGTAACTCTCACAGTTGGATCCGGGGTTTCCGACAACGACAAAATTATGGACTGATGGTGCAGTACTGCTGGGGTGTGTCAATTAATAAGGGCACAATTGCAAGGAAATCAATTTAACAGCAAACGCAGGAAGAATAAAAATTAATCGATGGAACTCGAAAACTCTTGTCATACGAGGTATTTATGGGAAAACCAGAGAAATAGGTCTGGATGCCAATAATCCCCGATGCCAAATATAAAGTGGCTAATGTGTTCTGTTCTATATGGGACTACTTCCGGAAAACAACAAAAAATGACTTCACGGGAGTTATTTATTCAGTAATTTTACAAAGAGAAGCCCCAATAGCTAAAAGACAGAATTAACAGCTCAACGAGACGTCAATTAATTATTATCAAGACACGAGAGCATCGATCACTGATTAACTGAAGAGATTCTTGTACGCCTGGCCGTTCTTATCCCATCGGAGAATCTCCCAACATCATCTTGACCAAAGGATCCGCCTTTACTCGACCCCTGTCCTTATTCGTCAATAAATCGACCTCATGACACTCTGTTAAACTTACAGCATCACCCCCCATGTGAGCGCAGCCCGGAGCGGTTGCAAACGGCCATTCACTTGCAGTAATCGCTAGATTCGCCGACAAGATTCAGACGATGAAATTCAATTATTCTCGTGGGTCGTGGCGGCCAGACAATTCGCACTTGCTTTCTTTTCCGGGCATCGTTAGCACTTAACGCTGCTCCGGACAACCAGTCCGAAAAATGTCACCCGTTGCAAACCATTAAACTCCTGTCCTTCTCACTTTAGTAACCACAAACTCTGCCATTCTCCAATAACAGCATATGACCCGTAATGTAGGCAGCATGGCAAAGAAAGGAACAATTTCTGGAGTAACTTCACCAGTTTGTGGTATCACACAGAAATTAAGAAATCTTAAGAACAAGGTCACAGCGCAGTTAGGACTTCTCCTCTCGGTCTAAGGCTGAATTTTGCGACAAAAGGAATGGTTTTTCTCTGAATGGTCTGCGTCACTTTCTTCTAACATAAGCCAGGCTACAACGAGTGACCTTTTGCAGCAAGCATGCTGAATACAGGAAACAAATGTGTTGCTGAGACTGACTAATTCATTATTCTGTTTTACTACAGGGGAAAAATGCTTTACGCACGTAGTGCAAAGTCCATCTTTGTTTTCTCACCATTTATCGTAATATGACAACTACCTGCGATAACGGCGAACGTAATGTCTGATAACAACCACTTGAATCGAGCGCATATGTATATCAGTTAGATGCTCCTAAGAAATCAGTCATACAGACACAAACCTGTTTTTACTAACGACATTAATACCGTAGCCATTTTCACTTTGAAATTTTGAAGAAGTACTTCCAACGTATAAAAATGTTCCGTGTATTTTGTGCAATTATTCTCCTGTCCGGGATTGCCTATGGGGCGTTCGTCCCCTTTCAGTCACCCGAGCCCACAATGTTCCCCGCTACTTGTACAGAAAGTGACGTGGCGGCAATATCTGTATGCACGGAAACTTTCAACAATCAGTCAATGGAAACTCTGTCAGTTGTTAATCAATTTGGACAAGCCATCTTAACCGGCGAAATTACGGAAGATAATGCACAGATTTTGCTGGATTCCGTTTGCGAGTGAGTATAACTTCCATGCGAGAAAGTAGTATTTTTGTTATAACTTAAATCAAAAGTTTAGTTCCATGTTTCTTCCTTAATTTCAATTTTCAAAAGTCCTACAAGCTGTTCTGCAAAGATTTCCATAAACTTAACGTTTATGCTACAATGAATCTTTCAAGAACATTGATTTTTCGATCTTGTTAATTTACTGATGAAAATGTGCTTTTGTACTGCAGAAAAATTTCCACAATCGTCAACTGTGTGAAGCCATTTCAAGAGCGCTGTTTTACATCTCCTTTGTATGGCTTTTCCTTCCACGTGTACGACACCGTACTGCAAATCTGTGAGGCTGACCATCGCGACAAATACTTCACCCAGCTCGTTACGTGCAACAAGAAGCTGGATTTCCTCAGTACTTTGACAAGCGATACGGGAGTAGCCACTGTTATCCAAGATTTTGCTAGCATGAGCATTAGCGTTATGGAGATTCCAACTTTTGTTCTGGTGAATTACCAGTGCCGGTAAGGAAGTACAGCTGCTATCGCGTGTGTGAAAGCTTCAGATAAGAAATGTCCATTGTTCGTAGCCAAACTGAAGATAAATATTTCAGCTTTGAAGATTACTTTCTGAGTCATAGGTTTTGTTAATTTTCAAATTTTGTAGAAATTGGATCAAAGGTCAAGTAAACGTAGTAAGCATTTCGAGGTTTTTACAACATTCTTTAATTCACGTTCTGCAACTGTACTAATTTTACAAATCCAAAAAACCGAAACTTACAACAGATTGATAGGAATCTGCATTTTCAACTGGGAAAAATTGATCGTATAGCAAAACCGTGTTCTCGATGGCCGTTTTAGCAGTTTCTAGAATGATTACTTCACTAAACATTAAGAATAATTTTATTGTGCATGATTTACGTACAATAGTCTCGATAGAAATCAAACCTTGATAAAGTCAATTCTTAATATTGTGTTTGTTTAGGTTGATTGAAAGGGTACACGCCCTTCTCCCAATGGACAAGGTGACCGCCGATTGCGGAGCAGAAACCTACAACACCATCCAAATTCTCTACCCACAGTTACTGGCTTTCGCCCACTGCAAGGGCGACCATACAGTCGAGAACAACGGCACCACTTCCGCACCGACAGCCACCAACACTACAATTAGCATCGACATTAACAACTCCACAAGCTCTGCACCATCTGCCAGCAACACCACGATTAACACCAACATCAACAACTCCACAAACTCACCGAACCCTGGGTTGCCGACCAGCACGATCGCGCCCCAGTGGAATACCACCGCTGCTCCTGTGCTTAACAATAATACGGATGCACCTCTCGGTGCCAATAATACCGGTGGTTACGTGCAACCCGGCAGTGGATCGGTTTTCTATATCTTGTTCGCTCTTATCGTAGCCATTGTGACGGTGCATGTACGATAGACAGTTACTGATAACGGTGCGTTGTAGTCTTGCCTGTGATGGTAAATTCTTGGTCATGCAGCTGCTCATTGATAATTGCTGTATGATCTTGTTGTCTGTGTCAACATAAGAGCATTTCCGCGATTGTTTAAGACAGTATTGCTCATAAAATCAACAGTTTGTGTAATAATGCTGCAAAAATGTTACCAGTAACTGCCCGCGTATGGTTTGGGCAAGTGCGTACATTAAATACTATGCGGTGTTACTTATCCATACTATCCGATTAATAGACTCGCTTTTAACGATAAAGATGCATGTAGAGCAAAACACGCTTAAATTTGCTACGTTCACAAGCTAGATTTTCCGATTTGATCACGTGCGCGAAATTTTTTATTTCTCGTTATGACATACAATTTGAACACAATTTCTGACGGTGGATTTAACGTTAGCAGAACCAACTAATCATCAACAATCGATCGCAGCTAATGTAGCAAGTTTCAAACACATTTTCAATTTCAAAAGAAAATTGCTTAATAAACCCAGTTTCTCGAAATTGGGTCTAACGTTTGAGACCGGCAAAAAAATGTACAATCTTCCGTCCAGGCACGATCAACGCTGAACGCAGATCCTGCAGAACTAACGCAAACAAAATCGGATCCGTGACAGACTGCAGTGCAAACAGTAACCCCATAATCTCGTACACCACCGGCGACTCAATTTTCACAAAACCAGCCACCGTGTAAAACGTCACATTCGGTGCCCAGCATATCAAGATACTCAGCGTCAGTAAACTGGTAATAAGGAACGCTCTGCATCTTTCATCTCTGACTGGATTTTCGTTATTGGCTGTTTCGTTGCCGCCATCGTTTGGTGTCATATTTTGTCGAGTACCGACAACGGAAATGGCGCGTCTAGAGGATAGTCTGACCCTCTGCCTCTGCTTATGTTTAATCAGCAGAAACGGATACGTCAGTAGAATCACAGAAACTGGAACCAAATAAAGCACAAACTGCATTACCCTATTCCATATGTACTGCGCCTCAGGATCGACCATACACCATACACCGATGACTCTGGAACGGTAATCGATAAAACAGCGCACCCCGTACAATCCCCGGTAGACACACCGCATGGACACAGATCCACATGGCAATCACGGAAAGAAACGCCGTTTTGAAGCTATGATGGTTTCTGAACAAAACTGGAAAGGTCACGGCGAATAAACGGTTAATACTGATTAGTACGTGTGATTGGATGGTCATTGCCCCTAATGCGGTAAGAGAGTAGATGTAGACGTTGCAGGCCGTGCTGCTTAACGGCCAGGTGGTGTGGACGCTGTTGACAATGTCCAGTGGGTTGTTCAATAGGGAATACAGGAGATTCGCCAATAAGAGATTCCCAAGGTACACGTTGAACGGGGTGTGCAGGTTCTTGTTAGTGGCAAAGATGATTAGGAAATACCCGTTTATGACAACTGCCAGTGGGGAAATGATTGAAACACTGATTGGCGTAAAGGACCATGTTGTAGACGTTTGGTTGTGTAAAGATGTGGCTTCGATGGATTCCAATGCGCTATGAGACTATAAGTAGCTACAAGAGACACTTAGCGATACAAAAGGTTCAATAACGTTGTACATCATTAAACGGTTCATTCAGTAGCTAAGGATAACAAGCTAGATATATATGACGTCTGCGGTTTCATTTCACAGCCCAGTTTCCCGGATTCTAGCATTCCAGGGAACGGGAATCTGCCATACTGGCAGGTGTACAATGCAAGCATTTGTTTTGGCAACATGGTTCGACACGCACTGCCTTTAATTTTTAATTAAGTACGACACTCGAGAACGTGCAGGTATCCAGTAATTTGCCCCAACTACACTAGCTTGTGACAGCTTCATTAGGGATCTATTTACTGACATCGAAACCGCACAAGACATATAAGTTACACACAGTGCTCGCTGGAATGGAATGCGTGATTGCTTTAATATCGGTTTGATATTTTCTACACTTTACAAGCAAACATTACGTAGCCCTGCGCGTTACAACCACGTTGTGACAATCCCTACTAATTCCCTTTAATGAGTTAGCATTTGTATTACAAGGAAATCAAGAAGCGTCCTTAAAACCGCAACCGTGTAGCGTGAAAAGCAGCCACGGATGTTTCGAAACAAACCGTCTTTCAGAAATCCTGTTTACAAGATCTTTCGGCAATACATCGCAGTTACCGAAAGCATTATCCGGTCGAGCAAAACGCAAACTTCGGAACCGGTGCAAGCAAAGCACTTCGCAAATCCTTCAGTGCCAATGCAAACAGAATCGGATCCATAACAGACTGCAGAGCAAACAACAATGCCATAACGTGATATCCCAGCGGCGAATCAACGTTAACAAAACTGGCAACGGTATAGAAAGTGACATTCGGCGCCCAACAGACAAGAATACTCATAGTCAACATAGTCGTAATAACAAACGCTCGATGTCGATCGTCATGCAGGCTGGATGATCTCCGGGTGGCAGCTGTACTGTTTGTTCCTACTTTCCCCCCGCGTTCTTCACTCACATGTACAGGAGCCCCGGGGCGGGAGCTAACCGCCGAAAAAAGTTGTCTCGTAGAAAATCTGACCCTTTGCCGTTCTTTCTGTTTGAACAAGAGATAGGGATACGTCAACAAAATCAACGACACCGGCATCACATAGACGACAAACTGCACCACCATGTTCCATTCATACTGTGCTGCTCCGTTCAACATACACCGATGATCCGTATACGGCAGGCGATAAAACAGCGCATCTTGGACGATTCCCGGCAGACAGATCACGTGCACATAACCCCAAAGAACAATTACCGCAAACAAGGCAGCTCGGCAGTTGTGATGGTTCTTGAAGAAAACCGGAAAGGTCACGGCCAGTAGTCGATTCATGCTGATCAGCGCGTGGGAATGAATGGTCATGGCACCGAGTGCTGATAGGGAATAAGTGTAGACGTTGCAGGCGGTGTTGCTTAACGGCCATGTGGGGTAGACGTTGTTGACAATGTCCAATGGGTTGTTCAGGACGGAATACAGGAGATTTGTTAGGAGAAGGTTCCCGAGGTAAACGTTAAACGGTGTCCGTAGATTCTTGTTTATAGCGAAGATAGCAAGGAAATAACCGTTTAAAATGATCGCTATGGGAGAGATGATCAGAACGCTCCCAGGTGTAAATGACCAGGTAAGCAGTGATTCATTCGTGGAAGTCTTTGAAGTTTTGTTGTTATCCATTACAAAACTCTCCAAACTGAAAATCGGAATACAGCGGAGCTGTCAAACAGATTGATGGGCTCTCAATAAACACATATCCAAGGAATTGTTGCAGATATGACCTTGCACAACAGTAGACAAAAGCGATTAAATAATATAGTATTTTGCAGAGAGGATGTACGTGGCAGAGATATCTTGCTCAACTTCCGCTCTGACGTCTCTTGTTGCGGCTGTTGTCTTTCACGGAGAAACAATGCATTACTCGTTATACTTTCATAAGCTATTCAGTTCTTCAGAGAAACGCTAGCCAACTAACGCGAATGGTACACTACACGTGGGCGTGTAGGCACGCAAGGTATCCGGGTGTTGACAATTACTCAGAGTTGGAGATACTGCAAACAAAGTGGCTTTTCAACTGTAAACCTTGCTGCAGGAAGTGCCAGGGGAAGTGTTCGAAACTGGTATCGAGACTGGTATCAAAAAGAATATCCGACCGTAGGGAATTGGGTGCAATTTGTCACATCAATAAGCCTCATTTTTTGTCATTGCTATATCACAAGAGTGCATAACCCGGCATCCTGGGACTTCAACAACCGGTCGTACGAATATAACAGAACTGAAACAAATTGAAAACGGACGTAGCCAGTTAAACGTAACTTAATGCCTTCCAGTTTCACGGTCATGCACCAGCAAAAACTTGGAGGAAAAAACACTTTCAGAATTTCAGCATTCGCTTTCTCTATGCAGTAGAACCGTTTGTTATAAATTTGAACAGCAATTTTTTTTTATTTTTAGCATGTTTTGCGCAGCCCGATTCAGGGACATGTGAAAAGTACTTCCGCTGCGCACATCTGTGGCTACCTGGTCTAGTAAGACAATGCGCGTGACAAAGTGGTGCACTTGAATCTAATCTCTGGGATTATTAATTTAGTATGATGGCATCGTCTTAGTATCAAGTATCCTTGATATCACAGGTTTCAGTACAGGTACTGATTGGCATAGCCGATTCTGTAACTTCTCTGCCTTTTGGATCGATGACGTCTGCAAACGTCCAGCAGTATATAGCTGTAGTTGCTTGTTAGAAGCAAGATGCCGTTTTCCAAGAGCGAATCCATCGAGTCCATTCTGTGCTCGTTAAATTTGGTGGTACTGTAAACGGTAAATGTGTCAACATCACCTGTATGTTTTATACAATAAAGAATAAGATTATACTACACTATGGTGTTAATTTTACCAGCCACCGGTTGACCAATGTACGGGTAAAATATCGATGTAGTTGAGAAGCTATATAGTCCACATTGAGCTGCAATTCAGGTAACTGTTTAATTTCCGGTGGATACGGGTACGGGTGCAGAAGTAATGTGACTGCGAGTTGTAGAAAATCACAGCTCAAAATAAATGAAATCTTGAAATTATGACACACTCGTGATGTAATAGTGGCAACTGTGTCCAAAAAAGCGACTGCGACAAGCAACGAGCCTTACCAGATCTTAGCAAAGGCTGTTGACCCTTGCTGTACTTCTGTAGCGTTTCTTCGCACGTCAAAATGGCACTTCGAGATCCTAAATATTGTTGGCTCTTTGATCTGTATAATAGGAACGCAGTCAACAGGCACTTAGTAGATTCTTATCCATTTTAACCCCTTTGGTTGAAAAGATCTTCCATCGCGTTCTTTCGTAAGGATGAAGAAGCTCCCGGCGGAGATCCTTCAGCGCAAAGGCAAACAAAATCGGATCCATAACGGACTGCGCTGCAAACAACAGTGCCATAACCTGAAGCAGCGTGGGTGAGTCGGTGCCACTTACGAATCCCGCAACCGTATAAAAGGTCACATTGGGCGCCCAACAGATCAAAATACTCAGCGTTAGCAGCGTGGTCACACCAAAAACGTTACTCTCCGGTGACGACAGCGACATTCGGCGAACCGAATCATCCTCGTCAGAGGTTTTCTCCGCTGATGATCATACGGAACTGCTGTTACTTTTGTACTTCGTGACCATGACAATCTTGAAGTTAGTTTTCTATTTTTCATCAGAATGTAGGGATAACTCACTAGGATGAAGGATACCGGAGTAACGTATAAAGTGAACTGAACAACAGTATTCCATTCGAACTGGGCGGCTCCCTTTACTGCACAATGATTTAGACAAGAGGTTGGTCTATGCAACGAATCCCGCACGATACCCGGTAAGCACACAACATGGACGTAAATCCACAAAATTACAACAGCGAAAAACGAGTTATTTAAGGTATGGTAGGACCTGTAATGAAGAGGAAAGGTGACCACCCAAAGACGGTTTAACGTAATTAAAACATGTGAATTGACCGTCATGGCACCTAGTGCAGATAAGGAATAAATGTGAAGATCACAGGCTGCAGCTCCCAACGGCCATGCTTGAAATACCCCATTCACAATTCCCAGTGGATTATTCAGAACACTGTAGAAGTACAGCAGATTTTCAAGGACGAGGTTTCCGAGGTAAATGTTAAATGCGGTGTAGGGAGCCTTCTTTGTCGCGAAAAGAATGAAAAAGTATCCATTTAGCACGATGGAGCTTGGGCAGATGATCAGCTCGCTAACTGGAGTGAACGTCCATTGTTGTACATGTATTATGCAGGCGGTGCTGTTTGTTGGAAGGAGCGTTGCATTCGTACCATAGCTGAAAGTCATCACGAAGTTTTTCTTGTCACCTGATGCATACCTTTACATAGCTACTGCCGGTGTGAAGCTTCTGTGTGTTACATTCTCTGGATCACTGCAGCAAATTAGCAATTACTCGAATTATTTCAATCCCCAGAATCAGGATTCGAGAAAGCTGTCTCTTCTTCTGTTGCACATAGCTCGTTAATGACCTTCTCTTGACATCCGAATAAGATTATTACACAAGGGATTGTAATCAGAGCGTATTACTTGCCATGTGATCACTGTGCAGCAGTGTTTCGACAGCAGTATAAATGCTACGCGAACCCTTGGGATCCTCAGCAGATTATGCCAACTGATCAATACGGCATAATGCCTAAATTGAAGACACTCAAGAATATCCACACAAGTAAAAACGATCTTGGTACGTCCTGTCAAGAGCGTAGCCGCTCGGAAAGGTGGAATGCGACCGGACAGCTTGACTGCCTGTCCCTGGCGGAAGAGAAGGCCTTCATTCTACAATGCTACTGCAGCAGGCACATTAGACTATCATTCTGTCGGTACACATCCGTAAAGCGGACCGGGCAGCGGAAATGGAATTTCGTGTTGGGCGGATTAACCGAGGGACACCTGTTCCCGCCCATAACCTTTGAGAGCATTCCATCCTGTTTTCCTGAATTCATACCATCAATGAGTTTGTTTCTGGAAGGTAAGTTGGAACTAGGCAACGGGAAGAGCGCACTATGCAGCTGCTTTCTCGCAAAGAAACACTGTAAAACTAGCTCCGAAACGCTAGCTGCAATATGTGTAGTGCTCAATGGTCATGACTGTAAAAGACTGGGCGAACTCTTCTCGGTTTTGTTTTTGTGGAGATTGTTACTTTATGCAGTACTGTCATAAGCCGGTCCAAATGTGAGATATTTTTCTTAATTTTGTCGGGTATATTCGTATACAGCGCTAGCTTATGCCCATCGTTCCTCCTATATTCTATGACTCGCATGACGTCAAGTACCAAGGCACCTGTTAAAGCCACAGATTAGGGGAAAAAAACAGAAAAACGTAGAATAATCGCTTTGTCGCACTCTGGTAAAGCTGTGAAACTGGAATTGCAACACAACAGTCACCAAAGAGGGTACAGAGTCCGAAGTGCGGCAGGCAGATTTGACAGTGTTTGTGAAAATGTACGGTATATCTAGTGGTGTAATATATGCTTTTGTGCAACAGGCTGCAGTAGCACCTGATATCTGGATTAAGCAATCAAATAAACAGACGAAACATAGTAATGTACTTGTTAATTATTTAGAAGTAGTTATTATTATGCTGCTGTGCGCTTTCGGCTGCTGGGAAACAGAGTCTCGCCAGATTTCAACCGAACTATGCATGAATATTGTACTTATGTTGCATTTACCAGATGCGGACGCAAAAGCAAAACTTTTGATCTAGAGCGGTTTGCAAAGCACTTCCTGATTTTATTACAGGATAACATTTGATATGATCGTTTCGCTGAGACCGATAGGTGCATAGATCATGATAGATGGGTTTGTTACATCGTGATTTATATACACCACACTAAAAGTGCCCTGGAGCGAATGTTAAGTGTTCCGATTTATCAGGCTAAGAATCGGTTACTTAAGACCGGCCGAATATAGGATAAGCTTGATAAGATCGGGCGCAATTTGTTTTTCGAACAAGTAAGCTAGCAAAATCACTGCAGTGTATAACTCAGAGAAGGTTCTCTAGCGTATTACGAAGTCGGTCCTTAAGAAACAGCCTACAAAACCGAATCACAGCGAGAATATCGGAGGCGGAACCTTGAAGTTTGACTTCATGGTGTGGCGGCACAGTATGGGTTTTCCAGTACTGGCGATGATGCATTTTATTGTTTGTTATGGTACCAGTCAGGTAAAGACACGGCACAACAGACTAACAATATGTACTGTACATAACATTTTTAATTTGAAGAAGAACTTGTTTCCAGGCTACATCGGAGATGCGTGGTAACTATGCACCGAGAATCTAAAATAAATCATTTGCTCGTAATAAGTCAGTTATTATTGCTTTCGATAGTTTTTCCGTGCGAAAAACTTCAAGGAATAGTACCTACTGTCAAACACATATACGCAACTTGTCTGCTATATAACGTTAGTAGTTCAAAACTCTTTCCATAACAGCAACCAATAAGTGTGCCCTATATATTTTTAATCCGCTAAGTTTTCAACGGTCTCTCAATTTCCACAATTTGATTCGTTATAATTAATGAATTCAGCGTATTACAGCTAGGTCGAGGTGAGCCGAAAGTAACTAAAATATTACTGTTCTAACTTTTGCAGGAGTTCCGGGGCCCAAAGGAGAGCCAGGTTTTGCAGGTACCGTATTTACTCGAATAAACGTTAACGACTATTATGTTTACGACGGGACCGAAGAATATGTCGCAGCATACGCGCTTTACTTTACAAAATATATGTGTTGTCTTAATATCAAAAAAGCCATCCATATCATATAGCTGCATGGCCATCGCGTAACTTGCTACGCGTAATTAAGCACATGATTATTCTATACATTCGTTTCCGGATAGGTTTACCAGGACGGCCAGGATACGCAGGACTACCTGGACTTCCGGGTAAACCATAAGACACTTAGTCGAAACTGGAACAAAATATATCAAACTGATAAAATAGCACATACAGTAGTTACCTTCTGATTGAAGAGAAACTGTTAATTAAACTCCATTGTTCTGTGTGGAATTATAGGAGCAAAAGGTGAGGAAGGATATCCCGCACTTACAGATAAGATGGGAAGAACGTAACACAAATGGTTCTTACACCTAACGTACGATACAGGCGACATTGGGCTTCCCGGATTACCTGGATTTCCAGGTGTGTAAGAAAGTAGGAGAACTTTCAAGAAAGTGCTCCAGCATGTCAAATTGACTTTAATGGCAAGGTGACGTAACAGTGATGGCGTCAGAATTGCTACGACAGTTACATTACTGTTCTCTACTAGATATACTGTAGTAGAGCGGGAGAGCAAAAAGGTGGCTACTTCGTTGCTTACCCATGAGAGTAATCCGGATCGAGGCACTACAGAGTCGACAGCTTAGATCAAATTTTGCTTCCTTCCAGGAACACCGGGTCTCCCACTGACAGGTACATACACCGCAAAGTACGCCAGCTCATTTGGAAAATCTCTATTTTGCTTTGTGGGCAGGAGAGAGTCTAGAAACGTTTAAGCAAGGTAAATATGCCGGTAACTTTTTCTGTCTTGTACGTTGCAATTTTTCCGGCTTCAGAGATCGTGGAAAGTCTTCGTCGAGGACTACAGGGACCTCCACAATCAAACGCAACAGCAGAGAACCAGGTCAGTAATCTGCGTCGAACGCTCATGTTTGTTGTCCGGCATTTCCAAAGCTACACACCACTCGTTTGGCCAAGGGGCTCCTGAGCAGCTGCATCCGCTGATAAGAATAAAGCCGTGCGCCTTGATACATACATAATACACTTGATAGAAAACTTTTGCTTTCAGGCACAATCGGATGTTACCGGTAACTCTGCACACGGCGGAATCCGGGCATCTTTTGTTAGTATTTTATTGCCAACATAATATATGTTTTCTCGTATTGTTAGCAGCCTGTCCGTGCAAAGATGTAGTTCGCGGAATTCCTGGAATCCCTGGACTACCAGGTGCGTACGCTGGGTACTCCAGACGCTCTCTCCATAATAGCAAGCACAGTAACACGTTTCGCTGTTTTTCTTCTGCAACGTGTTCAAAGGTCATCCAATTTATCCACCAAAAGCAGTTACAGTACCGTGTTATAACTCAATTATACACATGGAGCCGAAAGTAGGTCAAATCATCCTTGCGCTGTTTGCAGGAGCTCCGGGACCAAAAGGTAAGGTACAGTGCCCCTAAGTGCACTCAGGTAAAGTATCAGTGAAACCCTGCCGGCATCCTGAAAACAGTACGTCGATTCGATTCGTATCCTGTTCGTAACCAAACCAACCAGACTGGTGAACCGCAAAGTGGCCAAAAAATTGCCGCCCCATAATTATTTTTTTAAACGACACAATATGTAGCGTAGTAAGCGTACTGATTACTATATAGGGTTGTACGCGTAAGAAGAAAAAGCTCGGTCTTCGATTCATTTGGCCGGGGTTTGGTTTCCTTCATGATTTTAATTTATTAATCGATAAATTGATAGAATATCATGCACTTTGCAGTGCATGTACACGCTTTTTTGTGGTTAGGTGGATGGGGAGTGCCAGGACTTCCAGGTAAATCATGGGACGCTTTGTGAAAGCTGGAATAAATCATATTAAGCAGTTGTGTACAGTGTACTACACCGCTTATTTAGGGTTGACAAAAAGCTGATTGTTAAACACCATTGTTCTTTCTGAAATAATAGGAACGAAAGGTAAGAAACGGATCTCCAGGAGCAAAAGATATAACCGGACAGAATATAAAATGTCGTGGATCCATAAAGAAGAAAGCGGTTTCGCGCTGGGCTGTACAGGAGCGAGCGTTAACTGATGGCTCTGCACTGAATTCAAAACTGCAAACATCGATAGAAGTAATTTCATATAAACTGGTTAATAAGGTTTGTTTGACATTTTCTTAGGTTCACAAGGACTCCCAGGTAACCATCACACGTATACCGTGTGTCAACCATGTTACCAGATGGAATGCACAGATGCCACGGCATACATACATATTTTAATTGAGTATTATGTGCTCATCTAACAACCGGCCATCTCACACATGAACGATATCGATACACAGTCTGCGATACTCATCCATGAATAGATTTGTATATCGACAGGAGTACCAGGCCTGCCCGGAGCACCTGGATTTCCCGGTAAATTACTGGAAACTGCATATGAATTAGACTAATGTAAAACATATCAAATAGCTGAATACCACGTATCCTTCTCATTTTGATCGGCTGAAAACCTTGTCATAAAACGGTCCAAGTCCGCTTGATTGTTTTTTTTTAAATATAGGAACGAAAGGTAAACAGCGATATCCAGGATCTGAAGATGAGTCATGAGACAACAAGAACAAGCTAGAAACTGTACTCAATACCCAATGTTTACAACAGGGGATAGTGGAACTCCTCCACGATTTTCAGGTGGGTATAAGGTCTGCAGAGTGTTTTCCGAATTATTGGCATGATGCGTGCTATTGTATGCAGCTTTGTACGTCCCAGTTTGAGAACAGTTTCGTTAAGTAACGTGGACGAAGTTTGTTTTTAAACTGTGATGTATACTTGAGCTTTTTGTGTGTAGTGGGCAGGCCCTTACATTGTAACATTAGAACACCAAGGATCATCAGTATATCTGATTTGTGGACATTTTCACCAGGATGACCTGGGACTCACAATTATAGCGTTTGGCGGAGTATAAACTTCTATAACGTAGTTGTGAAGTGGCTCAATACCACACAACTAACTTTACAGCTGGACTTCATTTGTTTTTTTAAAAGTAATCCACAGCCAGTACAGATCCGCAAGATGTGGGCAAATATTGCTTCCTTATAGATGGCCTGCGTTCAGGACTACTGGTACCTCCACAGTCAAACCCGGGAACAAACAGCCAAATCACAAATTTAAACCGACCATCCATGTACGTTGTCCGGCATTCACAAAGCTCCACACCTCCCGCATGCCCGGAAGGGTCCGAACAACTCTGGACCGGATACTCATTCGTGGCATCGGCTGGCAAGGATAGAGCACTGCGCGATGTGGATCTCGGTAAGGTTGTGTGCCTTTTTTGTGGTGATACCGTATGTAGTTTGCACTGCATTCCGTACGGTTTTCTGGTTCATCGCTTCGAAACAGGAACTCGGGGAAGATTTCAAAAGAGTATGAATCGAGTAGTTCATTTTTGGCCAAAGTGGCTGTGTCGTATGCGTCAAGAAACTGGCAAAACTTATCAGGCAAAGTGGCGGCACACATTCAATGACACACATTCAATGTACGCAACGATGAACTGCAGCTTCTTGGTGCTCAACCGCAGCTGATATAGTCTCCCCGTTGTCCCATATAAACTGAGCAATTTTGTCCTTTTGTTGTAGAAGATATTATGTATATTCTGCGAAATAACAAATGGTGTATGAAACGACACGAACACTAGTAGTTGTGCGCACACGTTTTGCCATCTGTAAAAACCAAGACGTACACTTATTTGTGCGTGTGCATTCCCGTTTTTGTTCAGATTCCAGCATCTCTTGTCTACCGAAATTCACCAAGACCCCACTATATTGTGAAGTGGGAGAAACCTGCTCGGAACCTTCCTCGAGAACGTACTGGCTGTCAGATTTAACTCTGACGAACGCAGCCGGCCGCTGTGTGGTATGCCACACCTCCAACCCATCCATTGCGGTGCACAGCCAATCGGCCGACGTGCCGCAGTGCCCTTCAGGATGGAGTGAACTGTGGACTGGATACAGTTTCGTGCCGGTGCGTTGATAACAAATTAATACTGTGGTGTTGAAGTTTATCGATTTTATCTAAGCAGAAGCCCTTTGGTTACCATCTGGCGAGTCCGGGATCCTGTTTGGCCAAGTTCAAGCGACATCCGTTGATCATGTGTTCCGGTGGCTCGAGTCGGTGTGCTGTTGACGGTATATTCAAGTTCTCTCGTAATTACAAAGACTCATCACAGACAAGGGCGACTGTCTCTTTAGATTCTGCAGCAACATGGTTGGCTATTTCATCATGGAATACGGAAATTCAGGGGCCTGCTGATGACGAGGAGAGTCGGGCTGCAAATATTAGTCGATGCCGAGCGTGTATGAAGGATACCATTCCCGAACGCGCATAACACTGCTGCGTTCCGGACAGAACATTTCCCATTTTATTCATGTCCCTTCAAGCGTTCGCGGTGATTCAGCGGTAGGGTCTTCTTAGTCCGTAGCGCCAACCTCAGTTTTACGCAAAAATAACCATATTCGTTAGGATGGTATCGTATCCATTAATGCGGTGTTTTGTCTTGTGGCAAATTTGTAGCAAACTGCCTCTTCTGACCAATTTGTAGAGAAAGAAGTAAAGACGATTTGCTGGCAGTCTCTTGCACAGGTCTCTTGCACCGGCTTTTGCTACAAAAGTATTAAAACGTGTAAACAACGTGAACTACGCCAGATACGGATTAAATACAAAATTATCATAGACAACGCGATTCATCGTAAACAGAGCAAACTATGTACATATATGATATACCCAAATATATGCTTATGGGGATAGGCTGCACGGAGAGTTACGTTTTGTTCTTTACTTTATTTCGTGATGTTTGTTGGAAACAGGAAAAGAAGGTAGTCGGTGCAATACTCTGTCATATATTCTTAAACAACTGTCTTAACAACGTGCGTCGCGGTGCTACGCTGCGATCGATGGTATCCTAGTTCGAACGAACAGGAGTGTTCGAAAAGCAACTGGACCAAAATCCGTTTCCGATACCGACGTTGCAGGATCATCCGTAATCATATCGTAGCCCTTTGCGACACTTATAGTTTCAGCAGAGAGCAAACTTTGGAACGGGTGCAAATAAAGCCGTTCGTAGATCCTTGAGCGCTAGAGCGAACAGAACCGGGTCCATCACAGACTGCAGAGCGAACAGCAATGCCATAACTTGATAGCCCAGCCGCGAATCAACATGAACAAAACTAGCAACGGTATAGAAAGTGACATTAGGCGCCCAGCAGACAAGAATACTCAGCGTCAGCATACTTGTAATAACGAACGCTCTGTTCCGGTCGTCATGCGCGCTTAAAGGTTTCCGAGTGGCCGGTGCACTGTTCCCACCACTTTCTTCACTTCCAACCGCTCTAGGACGGGAGCTAACTGCCGAGAACAATTGTCTAGTGGAGAATCTAACCCTTTGCCTCTGTTTGTGTTTGATCAGCAAATATGGATATGTCAGTAAAATAAGTGATACTGGCGTGACATAGACTATAAACTGCACCGCCATGTTCCATTCATACTGAGCCGCTCCATTCAGCATGCACCGATGTTCCATATATGGCAACCGATAAAACAACGCATCTTGAATAATTCCCGGTAAGCAGATGATATGTACATAAATCCACAAAACAACCACCGCTAGGGATGCAGTTCTGCAGTTGTGATGGTTTTTGAACAGAACCGGAAAGGTCACGGCTAAGAATCGGTTAATGCTAATTAACGCATGGGAATGAATGGTCATGGCGCCTAACGCGGAAAGGGAGTATGTGAAGACACTGCAGGCGGTGTTGCTTAACGGCCACGTAGCGTGAATACTGTTGACAATGTCCAGAGGGTTATTCAAGACGGAGTACAGGAGATTTGCAAAGAGAAGGTTCCCGAGGTAAATGTTGAACGGGGAGCGAAGGCTTTTGCTAACGCAGAAGATGACTAGAAAATAACCGTTTAGTGCAATCGCCACCGGGGATATGATCAAAACGCTCACTGGTGTAAAGGACCAGCTGAGTAGTGATTCGTTGGTTGCGATCCTAAGAGTCTTGTTCATATCCATTGCAAATGTTTCACACTTATATCAACGTAGAATCAGAATGCTCAAGTTAATTAATCGGAACTTTGTTCAAATGCGGAAAAAATGAAGCCACAGATATACCCTTGCGAACGCGGAAGATCGATGAAATATGTACTTCTACGCTGTGTGCGTTGGATGTGGTGGAATATCCACTGAAGTATCGTGTAGCTGTTGTCATCTGTCACGCAGAACAATGCGTTCTCCTGTTATTTTCATAGGACACTCAGTTCTTTAAGCCAACAAACAAACACGAGGTTACAATACGCGTGGGCGCCTAGGCACGAAAGGTATATTAGTTTTTGACATTTACACTGTTTAATACTAGCATCAAACTGAATGGCTATTCAGAATCAGATATAGATTTGCCTACACCAGGCGCAAAAGAACATCAGTATACAAAACTCTGCAGGAAGAAAGGAAAATTTTACCATTCGCAGTAGGTTTAGCGGTGGATCGTTTCCGCCTGCTTCCATAATAAGTTTCAGGTTCAAGTACCAATTTTCAACACTCTTTTCGCAGCCGACACCGGGACAACCGACATAATTGTTTCCATTCAGCGCACCTGTGACTGTCTGCTTTAATATTGTCCCGAGAGGTAGTCACGCTAAAATGAGGATGGGCGCCCTAGCATAATCTCCGTGATTGGTGCCACTTAAGTATCAAGCGCCCTCGAGTTCCAGGGTTCATTAAAGGTATCGACTGGCACATCTGCTTGTTTGACTTCAAGTGTCATACTGAGACTTACGGCCTGGAGGTTTGTAATGGTGGGCATGCAGTGTTGTTCAATTAACAAGCCAGGACAAAAAGCTGGATTCAGCGACTCGGAGCTACCCAGTATGACCGAGCCAACAGTAGATGACGAAGCTAACACATCGCAAAGAATCGGAAGCATCAAAAAACAAGTTTAGGAAGTACCCAAGATTAAGGGAAGGTCCACCCATCGTCGTAAATATCAGCGAAATCAACCCAGTCGCATACCTCCAACAAACCTTGCACCAATCTGTCCAAGCTGGCAGTATTGGTAGTTTTGGACTGCCAGCTAGGGTGGTTACAAGGTGGCCGCGCAATTTCGTTGGACTCATGTTTGTTGCATATTTTGCTCACAATTGCTATCTTAAGTCGGGATTTTTTCCAATCCTTTCTTGTAGCTATGGTAGGTAGTGGCATGTAGCACATGAACTGTACGTTCGTAGATACATTGAAATGGTTGCTCGATTGAGGTAACGGATGGGAAGGTGTCTTGTTCTGGACAAAACTTTTCTATCATACCCGTATTTGACATAGCTTTAGCTAGGACGTATGTTTCTGCAATCTTAAATGTTTTTCAAGATCTTCGCCTTTTATTTTAGTATTTCAACGCTGAAAATGGTTTAGAACGATCAGCAACTGAAGTGCATTTATGGTGATTAAAAATAACAACGTATCTTGGTGTGACGTTCGTAACTGCGTAACAATTTTGGTAAAACATGACCATTGTAGTGAATCGTTGTTAACTTGGCCGTATCGTTTATAAGCCGTACTCTACGAATACCAGTTACACACTAAAGGAACGGAATATTCTAGTTGTTCGATTTCGAATAGCTTGCAAAGCATGCACGTACTGATTTCAGTACAGGATAAACTTTGATATGATCGTTCTCAGGGTTCTAGGAAGTTCAAGTATCACGTGTTTACTATTTGCACTGAAGACATTTGGAGTCTTGCGATATTTATCATGCCAAGAATCTTGTACAAGGACGGTGTAATACATAGGAAATGTTGATGCGATCGGACATGATTGCTTTATATAATCTCGCAAATTACTTACAAATGACTATAACATTCCTTTTTTGTTACTTGGTGAGCATCAAGCAGCTGTAACAACTGTACAAACCGACACCGGGAATATTGGACATCGAGCCCAAAACGTTTGACCTTACGATGTGGAGGCACAGTATTGCTTTAGCGGTACTAGCAGGGATAGATTTAATTGTTTGTTCCGATACGAGTCAGGTAGCCACCATAGCAAATAAACTAGCCACCACACACGTACGCGCACATAAACCTTTTACTGGCTTGATGATCAACTTTGTTTTCAGGCGGGAATATCTCTTCCATCAAGAAACCTCACAATCTCCGACGGGACGGTAGAAAGTGCACAAGTGGATGATGGACTCGCTACAGGACCTATCGCTGTTAGCACTAATGAATCCGGATTACCTCTTGCGCCGCGACTGGAAGAGCCGGAGTTCTTCAAAGAGCAAGAAAAAATGCAAGTTATACTGCAGTGGAAGAGACCGCAACAGACGTACGGCGTACTGAGAGGTTACCGCGTTATGTACGGAAAGAGAGGCAGTCCAAAACATCAGTTTCTTGCTAAGGAACTGCTCCCAGGAGATGATTTTATCATCATTAAAGACTTAGGTACTGATTTATGGCCATTTAAAAGGCGGATTTGGATAAACGGTTCAATTCTAGGCGGCGGTATGTCTTATGAGTTTCGAATTGCGGCTTTCAACAGTCTGGGCGTGGGTGTGGAAGCAGTTAAGGAAGTACAGATTCCTGAAGGAGGTAAGTCTGTAAACGTGCAACTTCCAGTAAATATCGACAATTCGTTTGTGCTTTGCATTTAAAGTGCCGACCGGGCCGCCGCAGAACATCTCCTACAGTTTCAATTCCCCTTCGGCGATACGTATTGCGTGGGAGCCCCCAGCACCGGATATGCAGAACGGCCAGATCACTGGCTATACACTACACTTCGAGGTCAATGGAACTACCGTTAAGACCAACGTTACCCAACCGTATCTGGATTTTGATAAAACGGAATTGCGAGAAGAATACACCTATCGTATTTCCGCGTGGACAAAACAAGGAGAAGGACAGGCCAGCCAAAGATACATGGTCATAACGACACCGGAACCAGGTTGGTGAATTAATCGATGGCTGTAGTTCATAATCAAAAACCGGACAGCTGTCACAGTAATTTTTACGCACCAGCGCTTCATCTGAGCGAGGATTGATCGGCTTTCTAATACTTCGTTACTTAATTAATCTGTCTGCTAGATATAGTACCGCCGGCCCCCGACCTCGTATCTGCCGCCGCTATTAATAACACGCACGCAGAAGTCCGATGGTCGCCCATTCCGAGCACCCGGGATATGTGGATTCGAGGCTATAAAGTACTCACTAGCACCGTTTATTAGCGGATCCTTTTAAGCAGTAGCACGTTATTTGGCAGGTGTCGTTCCGCTGTGCTGAAGAAATCAACCTGAACAATTTGTGCACGCATGCAGGAAGTGTGTATGTCAAGCAGGAACGGTTCTTCCTCCCATTAGTTATTCTTCCCAACCTGGAAACTGGGAGGAACTATTCGGTGACAGTGGCTGGCAAGACCCGACAAAGTGTAGGGCAGCCATCGAAACCGGCTGTTTTCCGGATGGCACCGGAACAGGTGCCGTGGGATATTCATGTGACTAATATTGCGAAAGATTCCATAACACTGCGGTGGAAGCCACCACTGCTCGCAATTCCCGTCAGGTGTGCATTATGGCATACAACTTTTAAGAAATCTGTTCCTGGGAAGATTCGTCTTTTTCATGACAGGAAACGTTCACGCTGACGTTTCCTTACGTATTAACATACGAATTCCGAACAAACCTTACTAGCGGGAATGCCACAAGTAACATAACGTTTAGCGCAACATTTGTGAGGAAACAGAAATCAGTTACGAAATTAGTGATAATATGTTCGTATGGGTTAGTTCGAGTCTTGAACGGCATGTCAGGGAAGCGTTGATGTGATTTCCATTTCTTGGTATATAAATAACTGGTTACGGTTTGTGGTAACCCTGTCAGCGGTCTATTCATATAACTGAAGAATTTGGATTTTTACAGATATTACGTTGCCTGGTGCGGTCGCAAAGCATTTCTGGACGAGAACGGACGCATGCAGATCGATGAAATACCGAGTCGTGCAAATACAACAACCACCACGAAAACTACTCTGCATTACTTGGAACCCTATACAACATACTCGATCAGGCTGACGGCCGTTTTACAAGGCGGTTATGATACACCTACTGTTCGGTTGGAAGTGAAAACGGCCGCTGACGGTAACTACTTTTGACAGGATTACGTAATATTTTAACACCTAGCGTTTCGAAATGCGTGGATGGTTGTATGAACCATCGTTGCATGTCATTGCGAAAGAGTCGCGCTTCGAAATCATGTAATCAATCATCGAGTACAATCTGTTATCTGTCCCTCAGCGCCTCCGAAGCTGCTTCCACCGACTCTGACTACAGTTACGGCAAATGGAACGATCCGCGTTCAGCTAAATCGACCCACCGAAAAATACGGTCCCATCAAGCATTATCTGGTGGTTGTTGTTCCCAGTCAGCTGGCAAACAAACACCCGGATAATTACTCTCTTGCGGAGGTATCGATCGTGTATAATATACTAGTCATAAACGATTATATGTACAAGTATTTTCATGTAATAATTTCTTGCTCTGCTCCGCAGTTAACACGGCACGAACTGTCGAGTGGACAGCAGACGGGAAAATTTAATGGCTTTCCTTACATTGCCGCAAACTTCAGTCCTGAGAATCTGCCGCCAACATTCGATCTCGGTGATGGCAACGTGTGTGGACTGTATAAAAACAGGGCGCTTATGCCTGGACAGCATTATAAAGTGTTCGTGCGGGCCTATGTGGACAGCCCGAAAAATGTACGGATGAGCTGCAACAACGGGTTATCCCCATTCGTCACTAGCTTTATAAGACTAAAATTTTTTTCAGTTGAAGCCCTTGTACACAAGCAGTCCGTTTTCGGAAGACGTTAGCACAGACCGACAGGCGGGAATAACGGAAGCAACGTAGGAGGCCAGTCCTACTAATGTGCCAACTTGACCGCTTGAGAGCAACCCGACTGCCGTTTCCTTATTACTATATATGGAGAAAAGTCTCTGTCTCTCTGTAGGGCAGCAACTAGGAATCAAACTCTTTTGCGGTTTCTCTGCTTCTATAGCCATACATTTCATTGTTAAAGTGTTCCTATTACAACGGTGACGTCTAACAATTGTAAGCTACCACTGGTGAGTTGGGTTGAACACCCTTACCCCGATTATCAGGGGTGGTGATTCTAAGTTCGGCTGTTCTTATGTAATCGTTGATTAGTTCTCATCACGAGCGGAAGTATGTAACACGAATCGGTGAGTCTGGCACACGTCGTAGAGCACGGTCAGCCCGGTAACCACGTCTAGTACTTATACACGTAGAACACGGTAAACACGACATTTGCAGGATGCGGGCATCACGTTTATTAACACGCCAGGCACGAACCAGATTACAGAGACTGGGGATAGCCAAGACTGAAGTTACTGTGGTTCTCAAAAGTTAGCAGCTTCCTCTCAGTCTAGATGCATTAGTCACGAGAAGGTTGGTCTAAACATTTTCAGTTGAGCTGTTACCAATCAGAAGGATTACTACCGCTACACTATTTTGCTGCAGTTCAACAGCTGTCAACTACGTGCACTACAGTTCAAAATCCGCGGCTAACAGTAACAAATGCAGTGAGTTTTTTCACCATGTCGGATTATTTTCACAAAACGAATCCGCGTACCGATCACATACTGATATCAACCATAGACTGGATAGCATGGCACAGGCAGTCCATAGCAGATGTACTGGAAGGTTGTCCAAGGTAGGTCCAAGGGAGAAGTGAACTGGTGGTTCCCTTCTTGTTCTCCTGGTATCTGACGCTTTGTGGAAAACCGATTTGCGCTAAATGTTGCTCTGAGAACTATGCCAGTACTGCAGTGACTGCATCAGAAACAGTTAAGCTGAACCCCGACAAAAACATTCGCCTACGCAATAACTATGCAACCCGCTAAGCGTCAACTAGCCTATGAACTTAAAAAATCTGCAAAGTTTGTCAGATTTTTTTAAGAGTTTTCTTGATCAATTAACCCTAAGCAGTTTTCACTGAGAAGGAAACCACTCCACTTATTTGTGAATTGTAGCATCGGCGATTCTACCGGAGCTCCAGAAGAAATAAGCCCGATAGGCGAGGCGAATATGTTGCCAGTGCTTAGATTAACTGTTTTTGATTAATTCATTGTACGACCGCTTATCGATACCAGTAACACAGAACAACATTTTTTGCACATCGCTTTTCCACAAAGGTCGCTGCACTTAGCAACCAACCAACCGCTTCTGTAATAATAATGTACCACCTTTTCGCTACAAATGTACACTGTACGTTTACGCTAGCCTCCCACACTGGACTGCCAAACGCGCTGCTGTAGTACTTATGGATTACTTGTCCATTGTGTTGCGCCACTAAATTGTCAGACGAACAAGTCGTACTCGAGTGAGCAGGCCAGTGCCCATGATCTATGTGACAGCTTTTGTACTGCTCGGATTGTCGGTGAGCAATGGTGCTCCGGCCCTCCATAACAATACGGCGACCTGGCGTACGTGCGATGACTGTCAGGCTCTAATGATAGCAGGCGGTTATTCCGACTCCAGTGTGCCTTACCCGACGGGTATCCATTCACTCCACTGAGTCAAAAGCGCAGTGGATCCGAATATCGTGTCATCAGCTATTATAACTGGAACAATCCAGACTGGAACTATAATGGGGGTATGGGTGCCCCGGTTCTAACTGGCTACACGCTGCGCACTGGCCTGCGGAGAGAATGTCCGGACCAGCCCCAGTCACAGCTGGACACGCTGTGGTCCCACCGGCCGCCGGATGCCGATTTTGTCTGCCACCAGCGGCAATCATTTTCCCCAGGGAGGGCCCTATTTTGATAACTATTGCGTCTGCTTGGCCAATGTAACGTGCAGAACCATCGGCTACCGGGCCATATGGGCGCTGCCGGTGCTCAACGTTGGACCGCTGCCCATGTTAAGCACGAGCACATTCAAGCCGATCACAACGGAAGATGATAGTGATCCGAATATTTGGATTCGTCAGCAGGCCAGCGAGCTGACTCTGTAGCCTGCGGTTTGATGTGGGCGGGCGCGTCCTGAGACATTGATGTCAGTTTGTGCTCATTCGATGCAGAGCACTTGTCCAACAGTAGAAAATAAAGAAACTGGCAGCGCCTTTTTTGTTCAGGACCGGCAAATCGTCGCCGCGTCATAATCAATTGCCACAGTATATTGACAATTATAAGTGACGCGATGGCACGATTCTGAACCGCACTAATTCCACATCATTGCAAATTTTCAAAACTATATTATTTTGCAGAACGACAGTACAGTACTTGCTCAAGAAACAAGTTAACAAGTAACAAAATCGAATACATCACGAAATTATATTTAGCGACATACAGTGTACTTCAAAGTTTGAAACTATTCATCACAATGATCGGGGTGATTGATTCAGCGCTAAAGTGCAAAAGAAATGCGAAACTTATAGAAAAAACTGGAAGGTGACATTAGAAATGGGATGAGGTACCCTTGATACTACTACCGGCCAAAAATGACAAGGACTGTATTTCCTCAAGTATTTGCACTTCCTTCATCGTACCTCTGATGGACAAACCGAAAATATATTCCCACCATCACCGAAAACTTTTTAGATGTTTTACGAACTGAATTTTCCGAAGCTGGCCGTGCGTATGATGGCAGATTATCTCGACTCTCATCCGTTCCAAAGATGTTTGCTTCGGAACCAGGCCAGCGAGAATAACACGACCCGCCTCAAAAACTTTGTTTAATTAAGGTTTGTTCTGAAACAAATTTAAAGAACCATGCAGAAATGAATGCAGACAAGACTTCGGAGCATCAATGAGAGGAAGAGGAATCAGTGTAGGTGAATTTGTTGCGAATTGTTAAGAAGCCAGCATGCAGCAGCCGATCTCGCAGACCGTTATTAGGGAATGATGGTAATAGGTGTTTTGCAATGTTTTTGCCGATGGTGTTACACATGTGACATGTTTGTTATTGTCGTTGGTGTTGAACACTGGTCATATCACTTGTATCCGGCAAGCGTTTGTGCTCAGATTTCTTTGGTTCATATTACTGTTTAGCGATAATTCCCAGATACACAAAAAAACAGAAGCGAAGTGTTAGCTATGGTGTTCCCAGATGACATTGTGATATTTCGTCCAATCATGACTCCAATGGGAGTGCAACTGCGCCCCAGTACGCACACTATCCAACCTAAGACGTGGGCAATTCGTCCGGTAACGCACACGAATCAGGCAAAGTAATGTTTGTTGTAAAAGAAGGTAGTGAGTAAAACATTCGTAAACTTGCATAACAGCGTGCATCTCGGTGCTACATTACGATAAATGGTATCCTATAAGCTCGAACGAAAACGACTGCTCGAAAAACAAATAGACTGTGTAACGACGGTCTACGTCGTCGTGGAATCGGAACGATGAAACGAAGCAGACAACAAAGACAGGAGATAAAAGGGACTTTTATTGACTGTCAGACAATGCCGGAAGAAAAGAAAAGGGAAAACAGCACGAGTCACAGAGTGCAATCTAATCATCCGTCTGGCAGGTCCATACGTGGGTGACTGATGATGCAGCAC
>JAQGAU010000303.1:0-31544 GCA_034698045.1 Paramacrobiotus richtersi
CTAATGGATTAGCACTTTGGCACAACTTCCCTGTTGATATTACTCCTTAATTCCCACCTACTTCACACATGCTGCTTTTTTGCCGGTGTGTTACGTGGTGCTTATCAATGTGCTTTATTCCTAGCGATCATCTGTACATTTTACGCAAACACTTGCTCATGAAAAAGCTGATTGGTAGCTCAGACACAAGCTTTTCATACAGAGTATGCAAATGTACTTCTGTACTTGTCGTGCATTATGTACCACAAAAATAAAACACAATCGATTTATGGCAAGTGATTAAGTCGCCGTTGAATGGTTACGATTCATATTATCCCCTTTTTCTTCATACAACAGCATGTTACACACCGGTACACTTGCAACTTGTTTATAAGGTTGATCCCATACATCATCGAAATTACAATAAAAAGTGTCCTTCGTGTACAACGCTAGTTCAGGAATTGCCGATAACAGCTTGAACAGTCTACAGCTGCGCACACTTTCCCGTTGCCTTGTCAAATATATGCAGACTAATAATTCAGTCTTGCTGTCATGACTGCTGACGTCACTGCCGTTATAGCGGCACGCAAACAGTCGGGTTTCTCGCGCCAAGTGCCACAAAGCCCAGGGACCCAGCTACGACGCAGTCGGCGACTGTTCGTAATTAACCGCACTAATTGTCTTTTGATGATGTAGTGAAATGATTCGAAGGGTGCGTTTGCGAGGATACCGGCTACAAGTCGCACTGTGCTAAGTAGACAGCATTCCGCGAGAGAAGAAACCTTGGCGATAAAAATAGCCCCCGTCGTGCTTGGGATAATATGCAATCCGTTCTGCGTGACCGTGCATCAGCTGACAGGATCATCATCAAGGCATGCCAAACATAATTAATCATGCTAACGATGATAAGGTGCTGTTGGGGTATTAATTAGCGGGGCTCACAAATTGACCTGCCATTTCGAATATGTTAACGAGAACTGGCATTGCGTTTTTCGGCATTCGGACAAGTTTGGATGGATGTCCGGCTGTCCCATTTACTGGTTCGAACAGACAAGTGCACTGGTCAACTCCGAGATCTTTGCGAAGAGCCCATTTAATGGACTCTGACTCCCGGCATTACCGCACGTTGCCGTACGTGCAAGAAGTTGCGCCCAAGTTGTTGTTGTCCGAGCAGGAGCAAAGGCTACGGAAGTCCGGATGTCCCATTACCTGGTTCGAACAAACAAGTGCACTGGTCAACTCCAAGATTTCTGCGAATGGTTTTTTTGATTGAATCTGACTCCCGGCATAACCGCGCGTTGCTCCACGTGCAAGAAGTTGCGCCCAAGTTGTTGTTGTCCAAGCAGGAGTAAAGGCTACGGAAGTCCGGATGTCCCAATAACTGGTTCGAACAAACAAGTGCACTGGTCAACTCCGAGATTTTTGCGAAAGGCTTTTTTTATTGAATCTGACTCCCGGCATCACCGCGCGTTTCCCTACGTGCAAGAAGTTGCGCCCAAGTTGTTGTTGTCCGGGCAGAAGCCAAGGCTACGGAAGTCCGGATGTCCCATCAGCTGGTTCGCACAAACTAGTGCACTGGTCAACTCCGAGATTTTTGCGAAAGACTTTTTTGAGCCGCCATAAGTCAGCTTTCCAAGAACCAGAGAACAATGCAGCATCTGATATGAAAGCCTCCAGATTTGCATAACTATCGGACGCCTATGTTCCATCGCACATCAGCCGTTTCAATTCCCAAATTGGTGAAAAATCTGAAACTGATTTGGCTTTTGTGCATGGAGGATGTTATAGTTGTAGTCATTCATTTTTCCTTCGGATAATCCCTAGTTTCGAGTCTTTGGCACGGTTTGATTGGCTTTGCACCGCTGATACTGCAGATGCACACCATATCATATCAATCCAGTAACAGAATTTGACCTTTTCTCTCATTGCCGCAGTAACTTGTTTCTCGACTAACAGCGGATTAAAAGTGTTACTTTACTTCGACATGGCCCACCAGTTGTGGAAGTTATGTCTAGTCTGGCTTGAGCACTTTCAAAGAGTGCGTATGCTACCCCTAAATACTCACTGTAAACGTTTACCCGCTGTTTTTTATCTAGTCATAAAAGCTAGACCACCCCCTTCCTGCTCACAACAGGATGCGCAGGAGCAGATCTAAGAAGCTACTTTATCAGATGCTGCTGCTTAACAAGTTGTCCCAGAAACCGACAAAGAATCGCAGGATACTGCATCCGCACAACTTGGAAAAACGTTTCCAGATGCTGTTATTCGACTTTGGAATAAAACATTGGGTATGTATGTTGCTACTACTTTGCCCGTCAAGATTCGCTAAATCATACATTGCAAACAAGGAGCAATCCAAGATTCCACGATCCACCGCTGAAGAACGCCACGCCTGAGAGCATGCAGTGTCTCAGGCAATTGCTAGCAAAGCTAACCATAAGGAAACACGCTTCTAATGTTATAAATGATTTTTCATAACCGAAGCCTATGCACGTATTTAAAGCAGCTTTAACAAGCATTTACTCAACGTGGCACATGTCATGCTATATCTGTGTGACTGATGTTGTCGCCTTATTCAGTAAAACAAACATAGCTTAACGACTGACCCCAGCATGTGAACTGTTGTGCGTACAGGTAGCGTAGGACCTTTCCTAAACAAAGTGTTGACCTGGATCGTGTGGCAGCGGGCGAGCGTGCGAATTAACGATTTTTTTGACGTAATTATTTTTTTTGACTTTTTTTTTATTTTTGACTTTCCGTAACAATAAACTGTACCTTTGTGTGCCTGCTGAGCTTTGCGTTTCTCGATTGTGCCTTCTTCCGATTTCGTACTTCCGTGTGCCTGCCTGACAAGGGACCTGCACCACATTTAACATGCAAATAATTTCCGTTTTTATTCTGCAGTTACATTTAATTATGAAGGTATTTTTAATAAACAGTTGAAGTCCAAACGAGCTCGAGTAGCACGGGGACGGAGTCCCAAAGATCAATGGGATTACAGGTGAGTCGCCAGAGCTACCGCCCTTGCATATGACAGCGCACTGTGTCTGAACTGCTTTGCATTGTGTTCGGTAAGAGAGCGTGCCTCTGTGATTCCTTTGCTGGCGATCTGCGCGCAGAATCCGCTTTTCCCCTGCCACCCCATCAGGAAAAAAGTTGCCTTTCTCATATTCCGTTATTTTAAGGCTTTCAGGCCGAGTGAGATTGGATTCTGCCCCGCAAAGCGGCAGTAAATGCGAAGTACGTGACAGAAGCCACCAACACAGTGCGCTGTCATGCCAGGGCGGTAGCAGTGGTGGTTCCACTATCTTCCCATTAATTTCATCTTTCGGATTATATCCCAGCCACCTCCTAGCTCGTTTGGATCCGAACTATTTATCAAAAATACTTTCATAACTAAATGTAACTACAGAAAAAAAACGGAAATTATTTGCGTGTTAAATGTGGTGCCGGTCCCTTGTGAGCTTTGCGTTTCTCGATTGTGCCTTCTTCCGATTTCGTACTTCCTGCTCTGCACAAGTCACCTTACAAAATTGAGCAAAAGCCGTCAACAAAAAAAACATTTGCACAGGCACACATTTGCACAAAGTAAAATGTGAAATGTCGGGAAAACAACCAGCTTTCCCACCACGACTAGCCACTTTCATGCTTCTTGCCTGTTATCCACCACAACAACTGTTTGTGACCTGACACACACATGGCTGGATCAATCATCCAGTTAAAGCTGCTTTGTTGCGCCGCATTAACTCGAAAGCAGAAAACTTGCTGGTTATATATACGGCAGTCAAGAATCTCACATAGGACAAGAAATGGACACCGATCAGCGCTTAAGCCTGCAAGGAAGCATTGGCCGTCAACGGGCGCAAAAGATACCCCGACGACATGGGGTTAAATCTGTCGGAAAACGGTTCCAGCCTTTTCTGATGCCGGCCCTGAGTTCGAGGGCAACGCGTAAGCTGATGCAGTCAGCCTTCGAAAGGAATTTCCCGTGTCTGATCTTTCGCCTGTCGAAAGGTCACCACGGCAGTTGTACGAACAAAGGTCCCACTCCTTTTTCCGCAAAGCTTTCCCGACCCAAACCCTCTGACTATATGCACAGATTGTAGGTACATCAACAGAGCGTATCTAGCTGCCGTCAGGTTATCTTCAAAACATAAGCAATAGATACGCGTCAACCAAAAGGTCACTAGCTTTGACAGCTCAGCCGAACCGGCATATTTCATACGGGAACAGTTATTTCATTAAAGGTACCCTCTCAATCTTTGACGTTAGCAAGGCTTGAGATAGCTGTTGGCTTGAGCAGGAACGCCATGCAGCAGGCCGGGTTAGGGTTAATACGCACTGATGCGCATTTGGCCTTCCGAGGCAAGGACTATTGCAGCTAAACGGGTACGATAACTTCGTTGGGGCCGCGCAGATGAAGTTGCGTACGCGGTACACTGATGATTTAGCGCCAGTCTGTGACCTTTCGTTCGGCGTTCGAGGTTGGATTCCGTTCGTTCGGTAGGGGAAAAGTATATTCCTTTATTCTATGAAAGTCAATACGGTTATGGAGAGATTTGTTGCAGATCCTGCTTACTTTGATTAGTTTAACCTGGGCCAAGCAGGGTCAGTTCTGCCACTCACACTTATGCAGGCTCATTTAAGCCGCCTTCTGTGACCTTTCGTTCGGCGTTCAAGCCTGGATTCCGTTCGTTCGGTAGGGGAAAAAGTATATTCCTTACTCTATGAAAGGCAATGCGGTTATGGAGGGATTTTTGCTGATCCTGCTTACTTTGATTAGTTTAACCTGGGCCAAGCAGGGTCAGTTCTGCCACTCACACTTATGCAGGCTCATTTAAGCCGCCTTCTGACTTGATGGACCTATCACCTGGTCCAACAGAGAGCAGGTCAGTCGACATATGGACCAGGTGTTCTTGTAAGCCCTGCCGTCAGCACACGTCGGAAATCTGTTGAACGAACAGAGAGGTACGTCCCACACTACCAATCAACGCCCAGATGAAGACACCACATTCGCTTGGAACGAGGGTAATATGTACTGTATGTATGGCGTGGGAGTAACTTCTGTTGACACGGTATGCATATCCCATCGAAAAGCAACCTCGAAACAAGCTGGGTCAGCTGCCGAGGATGCCGAGAACAGAAAAGCACGGAACTACGCCTATTTGGAAGGACGTTACTTGTTTGTTCCAATGGCTTTCGAGACCTTTGGATCATGGAGTCTGCCATCTCTGTGGTGAGGAAAATTGGGCAACGTCTCAACAATCACACAGGCGAACCCCGGTCTTGTGAATTCTTGCGACAGCGTCTGGCTATTGTGTTACAAAGAGGAAATGCAGCATCCACCCTAAGAACTATGGACGACGCGGAAAAATTGGAGGAAATACAGCTTTTTATATAGTTGCAATGTGTGTTTTATAGAGTTTTCTGACATGAGTGTTTTAAACAAAATAAGCCTTCTGATCCATAACCCTTGACAAAGTCCTTGGAAGAGTGCTCCAGTGAATAATTGTATCGCAAGGGGTCTTAAACAGGAAATCCTGTAAGTAACGTTCTGGCAAAGCTCGAACAGAACTGCAATACGACGAAAAAACGAAAGGTCACAAATTTCATCAGCCGTTTGCTACAGTAGCTCTGCGTACTTTCTGTAAGTTTGTTAACGACATTGTTTAGACAGCAGAAAACAGACGCTGTACATCCTAAGCATGTGAGTCTGTCAATGATGAGATCGAAATCCATATGGAAGTTAAGGTGCGGCAATGTGTATCAAATTTGATACAATGACATTTAAATGCCGGGTGAACATTCAGCTCCCGTTCAGGGGTATTTGATACTAAACACCTACATACATATAACGCGCCCAAAGCCCAGGAGCAAAGTCTCGGACAGTCACAATTAGTAAACAATTGTATTTTTATGCGGCCCGTCCATGACATATTGGTTTCGTTGTACTCGATCCACATACGTACACGCTCACGGTGCACGATACATTCGCTTCCGCAAGGTAGCGATGTGCGTTCACTGGTGAATCTAAGGCAAGCGATTATTGTCGGGGACAGCCATTAGTCTGGGATGTGGCAGTTCGAGATACTGTCTGTGGCGCGGAAGTTGGAGCCATTCCGCAAGCGCCGAACTAGCAGCTGAAAAGAAAGAATCACTGCAGGTCAGTTCTCGAGCACTGTAATTCGTTCCTCTGCCGTGCGAATTTTGGGCGTTTGTCCTGTCAAGGTAGGGTCAAGGTAAGCTTGTCAAGGTAGGCTCTGTAGAGTAAGATTGAAAGGTGTTTGAGAGGTGAGGACGGCTCGGAGAAAGTTGCTCAACATTTTTCTTGTTTCAGTGTTTAAGTTTAGAAACCATAAGTGGTAATGTTAGTCTGAATTTTCTGTTTGATCGGCTTTTATTTTGTTACCACATTACACTTAGGCTTTTGGCGAATAAAAGACTACGGCATACATGTCGGCGCTACGTCCACCGGGAAAGGTACAGAACAGGGATCATCGTACAACAGACAAACAGCTCTGGAGGAACAAGTCATCAGACTCTACGGACGCTCATGTACGACACATACGTACTGCAGTACACAGACCGGAAGTAAGGTAGAATGGGCTGTCGTGCTACATAAATTAATGTATTGATTTAAGTGACGCTTGTATTCAGCAGTTTCGACGGTTGCAGCGTCAGGAGTACAAAACTTTATTCGTGACTTACAAAACTTGCAAAGCGTCAATATGTTCTTATCTGATATCGATGAAATGATCGTACGTTGTCACTTCAGAACTGTGCACGAGTCGACGACGGACCATTAAAGGCGTCGATGACCCTCGTTTGCTTACATACACGTGCACAGAAGTGCACGTTCCCCGAAATACAAAAGCCGAAACCGCTCGCTGGTAATTAAGTGAACAACTGCATTGTCTCTGTAACCGCATTATCTTTATAGTGTAGTAGAAAGTAAACAAGAAGAACGATCGCCTTGTTTACTCTGCACATTATAGAGACAATGCGAGCGAGCGGCTTCGCAGTAGCGTACGTAACATTGCAAGATCCAGCTCTATTGGCTGTGGCAGTGCGGGAAGTGGAATCCTGCATCCATGCTGGAGCGCACACTTTATGACACAGATTGGACGCTACAAAATAAATAAAATATAAAAAGGAAATACAAAGAAAAGTACTTGTATGTATAAAACTTCAAACTTCTGATTTTTTCGTTGGAACTTAAACCGCTACGGAGCCCCAGTGTTTGCGTGTACCAAAACCAGGAAAACATTGGTTAATAAAACGCGTACCTCCAAGTCAAAAAAATATGAGACATAAAATCAAATTTACCAACGCAATTTTTTTGCTGTGCTAGGGCTTTTGATTTATGAAGCCACTTAGGAAATGACAAATGTGTTGTACCCGGCAATTGTCGATATGGTCATTCCCGTTTTCATTAAGTGTATTGCCATCGCAGCCACGTATCTACGTACCACATATGTTGATATGGAACGGAACTCGAGACGTCGATCAATCCCACCAGAGTGATGCTGGCTGCAGGATGCCGGTTCGCTACACTTGCCGCGACGCCAAAGTTTGTATAGAGAGATATACAAAACCGTGTACGTGCCGATCTGGCGGTGTTTCATTTGTGAAAAAGTTGTGGTGGTTAATGTATAGCGAAACTCTTCGCTACTTGCCGATTACTGCAAATGTCGCCACACTGATTCAGCCAATTAGAGCGCGACCTTGTCTACCGAGTCTGGGAGTTTTTGATAAATATAGTTCACTATAGTTTGATATTTCTATAGACTGGAAATCCGATCGACTTGTTTTTTGTTTCAACGTTTAAGTTTAAAAATTGTGCAGGGGTTGATTATGAGCACATTAGTCCCATGTTGTGATAACTGGAATAAGGTTTTTATTTGATAGGAGCGATCTTTGTGGACATCTGAGTTTAGCCACTAAATCAGTATCTACGCTCTTATATTGGGAATTTATGGAGAATTCGAATATCCTGTACTACAGTACTTAAATACTCGCCGACGCAATTGCAATCTTACCATGACTCTTTGACATCTTAACCGTCTCGGAGCTCACAGTGAAACCCCACCCAAACGGCAAGCGGATTTCCGGGCACGATCATGGTGAGTTGATTTAATAAACCAGGATTACCACATGCTCCTGCTGCACTGTATATATCCTGACCGCAGTCGGCGCGCGATGCGAGAGCTGCCATCAAGATCGGCTGATCGCGTTGATATCCAGTAATCTCTTCCTGTGGCGTAGCTTATCGCGGATTCCGTCAACATCATCATGAGTTACAATCACACATTCGATCCGGACACCGATGTGTACCTGTCGACGGGCTACTGGATCCTCACGGCCGCGCTCACCTGTACCATTGTGGTGGGGACCATTGGCGGGAATCTCTTGTTGTGTGTGGCCATTGGTCATAACCGGCAGTTGCGGAAGAATATTACCAATAGTTTCTGCGCATCACTCGCTATCAGGTACGACACGACTCTTGCATATTGTTAACTATTTCCAAACGTATTCATTTTATTACCGTACAATATCCATGTGGTACCACAAACTTTGCGAATTTTTTTTTATTTTTTTAACATTGTTTTCTTCCTTTCAAACGTCGTCTCAAGCGCACAAAAACATTTCAAAAATTTCAAAACAACACATTTCAAAAATTGCTAGTTAGTGAGCTGTTATTGTTTTCGTTACTGTTGCAGTGTCGAGATTTTATGAGCGAAATTACAATGTCATTCGAAGTACTGTTTTCTTTAATACATGTTTTATTCGGCATTAGCCCAGAAAGATGCTGACACATTAAAAAAAATCCCAAATATCGAACAAGAAATTTGAGCCAATTAGCACGTGAAGAAGCAGTAACCAAAAGCAAAACTATCGCGTTACCGCGAATAATTTCCATGCTTAAACGCTGAAACAAAAAAGAAGCAGATCTGCTTTCTACTATCCTTAAAAACAACCTTTTCCCGATCTCCTTAGTCAAAACAACAGCTGATTCACGCCATACTCCGAAAGACTCGCCGGTTAGCGCAACAAAAGCCCAACGATCCAAAATTGTATCTTCATTCCTTTTTTTGGTATATCGACTCCTAGCCGATTAATAATTGCACTGTACAAATGTTTATGCAGAATGAAGCACTTTACAATTTAACGTGGTCACGCGAGTGCGGAAGTTAATACATGTATATCTACAAACGTATATATGGGCGTAGCATATTCGAACAGCATTTTATTAGCGTTTTTTATGATTTGCAACGATCCAGTTACAAGGGAAATCACTCTGCTTCGCAAATCGTTTGAATCGCAATTACCGTTAACGTCCGTGGGAAAGGGGAATGAAAGTGAAATACGGTTGCAAACTCCCTACTGCTCCCCATGTATCGAGCCCGTATTATTGGTAGGGAGTTGGTTGCCCATTTAATCCCAAATTGTCATGTTTATTGCATTAGTGATCTACTTCTTGGATTATGCGTCCTGCCGTTGAGCTTTGCCAAACTCCTGACAACAGAATGGAGATTCGGCAGTGTTGTCTGCAATCTCTACGTCTCTATGGATGTTTTCCTGTCCACGGCCTCCATTCTCAATCTGTTTGTGGTAAATATAAATCATATAAAACTGTGTGTAACTTTACGCAAATGTCATTAAGGCAACGGAAGTATTCTGGGATTTATTGTGGTGAAAATAGCGTAAAGGACAACAACAAGCGGATATCGATTTCAGGAAGTCGTATAGACGGTTTTTCTGTAATTTTAATGAGGGGTTAGTGCGCCATCGGATATGAGGGTATAGCCATGAAAATAGACGCATTTTCTGCATCATTAGAGAGCGTGGATCACACCGAGTAGTGCGAAAGTAAAGGTAGGTGTTTTCACTGTAGAAACACCACCAACAAGGCCCCATGTTGAAACAGCTGAATGTAGCTTTCTCTCAAACTGGGTTGCCTACTTTGTTTCCCTTTGTGAGTCGTCGAGTTACCATACATTTTTCAACACTTACATCCGTCAAGCGTCCGGACGCTGTGGACAATTGTTTATGAAATATGTACGAAGGAATTTGTCAAAAAGTGCGTTGACGTCAATGTGACCTTGTTTCTGTCGATAATTGTGTTATACGGCATCGGAACATTCGGGCACAATGAGGTAGAAAGCGTTTACAACAACATACTAACGAAACCATGATTTTTTGAACAATGGGCATCAGTGTATGCGCTCCTGATTCTGATTTTCGGTAATTCATCGTTATTTCCCGGAGAACATGGTTTACGGCCGAAATAACATGTTACAAGCTATAGCACAAAATAGCCATCTAATGAGCAGTGAAAGTGGCCTGATGTAAAGTAGGGAAACCCCTCGCGGGCACATCTTAAGAAGGCGGGTATATAAACAGCTGAGTGCATTGGGGGTGTATAATTGAAGGTCTCCATCGATCGCTACTACGCCATCAGCCGGCCGTTGCAGTACCGCGCCATCATCCGCCGCCCGACGGCCGTCATCCTCCTGGCCCTCACCTGGCTGCTGTCCGCTCTCATCGCCTTCCTGCCCATCTACTCGGGCTGGAACACAACCGACGGGTCCATCCAGAACGGCGACAATACAGCGCAGTGTCTCTTTGTCGTGGATAACTTGTACTACAGTGTGACGATCGGGGTAGGGACGTTCTACATTCCATTGATTATCCTCTACGTCCTGTACGCCAAGATCCTCAAGATCAGCTACGCCCATGTCCAGGCGATTCGGGCCGTGACCTATCATAGTAAGGAGGTCACGCCGCAGCATCGCCATGCGCAGCGGCAGCGGAGTAACAGTCACAGTCATGTGTTGCGGCAGCATCGGGCCACGTTGACTTTGTTTATTATTGTCGGTAAGGCGATATCTGTGATTAAGGTTATATACCTTCCTTTCATTAAAATGACAAGCACGTGTAGTACACCACGGAAGCGCGCGTTTCTTCATTAATTATAACTAGGACAGTTTCTAATCAAAATTTAATCATCATGCAGTGTCTGTGTCGTTAAGAGTAATAAGTCGCGGGTTTACGGACCAAATGCATATTTAATAATATCCGTGTATACGTAATCGATATGAGAATGTGATAACTAACTACCTGTGTAACGTTAGCTCCCCATAGTAACCTACCGGGTTACTGCACTCGCTGTTTGGGGGTGACGTGCTTTCTCTGATAACACCATTTCTTTTCATTTCTTCGATCTGTTCATTTATGATCACTCTTTGTGCGTAAGAAGTTCTGTATGGTAATTTCTTAATGGGCGCATGCTCACCTGTCTCAATCTCATGCTTTACATTTGAGCATTCTCCCAGATTTCTATCATCCTGCGGGAAAACTGCATGCTGCTTAATAAATAGCTTTACTAATCTCTTACGCTGATCCAACGTTAATTTTGGATTAAATTTCATCTGACTAATTTGATCACCAACTTTTACTTTTATGCTCGTTTCACTTTCTTCAACCACTGCTGTATTTACTGCGAACACGTCTGCTACTAAAACACACTCGTCTTCCATAATTTCTGTCGTAGCAATATCTAAACCTTTACGTAATCTTACGACTTTATCTGAGAAATTTGTGACTAACAGCTTCGTTTCACCACTCTCAACGGTTACTACACTGTTACCGACTGATACGAAGTGATTATACAGTAAAATATCATTCGGCATCACTCTCATCTGCCCTGTATAACTATCTGGTACTGTAACATCTAGTAATATACCAGTCTTCGGCTTTATGAAAGTATTTTTACTTAACTTTATTTTTTGCATTAAATGACCGGAGCGAAGGAAGTATGGAATGGTCTATGAGATTACTTATGACATTCGGATATCAGTAATTAAAAATGTTCTATTTGCGCACGTGCGCTAATTAAACGCGCGCTTGCATGTAGTGACCAACCGAAGCCGCTCGCTACCGTACGTAATTAGAGAACCACTTCGTTGTTTGCACTACATACAGAGTAAACAATGTACTGTATATCAAATTATGCTAGCGAGCGTAACATTTGTATAGTTAGTATTCGTTACTCATTCATAAATATCTCTAGGTGCATTTACCGCCTGTTGGCTACCCTACTTCACCCTCTTCACCATCCACCCATTGGGCCTGGTCAGCACCAGTCCCCTCGTCGAAGAAGTGGTGCTATGGATGGGATACCTCAACTCTTTCGTCAACCCCTTCGTCTACGGAATGACCAACAGGGAGTACCGTTCCGCCTTCCGGAAGCTACTCTGCGGATGGAGGCAGTCGGCCAAGCACAACTTGGCGCAGCACTACCACGTACAGGACACTGATTTCATTTGCATGTGAAATGAGACCTTCTGCTCGAGTGCCCGATCGCTTCGCTAAATGCTCGATACAATGCCCGGGGCACTTTAATCATGTACTTGCGCAGTTGTTTGATGGATATATACTATGTGTAACCACATGTTTCCAGTTTCCATCATGTGCTGCTCGTTTATGGGATACGTGAAGAATCATGTGAATGGTAGCTCAATAAATTTAATTTTTGGTAGTTGTAGCAGTACATTTGTGTTTTCCGGAGGAATGTAAAGTTTGGATTACGCAATCATTTCTTTGATCAATACCAAATAATCACAATATGGGCGTGTGTTGCCCAGTGGCGTAATGAGCGGAGCGTTTTTTGTTGCGTTCTGTAAACATGTTGCTGTGATGTATGCGGCATATAGTGTTTTATTGACTGACCCGTAGCTGACAAACCGATCAACCAATTGGCACTGGCTAACCATACCGAGCTTGGTAATCACGCAGTACAATAGCCAGAGGTCATACAGCATCTACCGTATAACCTTACAAAATTGCAGTTTCTTCTCCAATAGCCATTAAGATTTCAGACATTTCCAACAGAATGAAAACACATGCAAACTCGATTAGACAAACCCTCATTTCCCTCGTCAAAATGGTACTTACCGAAAACATTAACGTAACAAAATTTATATAGAAAACATAATACATTTTCTCTGAAAAGTTTTGTCGACAGCCAAACATAGGTTTATATAATGGTCTAACTTAGAATGTATATCGAATATAAGAAGTTTACCCAATACTTAGATAATCAGTGAAGAATAACTTTGTGTTCGGCAATCAACTTAAAACAACTGTTTTATAGAAAATTCATTACTTTTGTCGCCATACTAATTATTAATTAATTAATTCGGGTTCTAATCAGCTGTAGTTAGGATGATCTGAAAATTAAACGAGTAATTTTAATGCATTAGCCATACATAAGAAACGAATGATTCATAATTACGTTTCCGTTGATTAATGTTAACATAATGTTAACTAATTAATGAATAATTAATGTAAATAAATAACGTTATTTGATCACACTAATTAGCACAGTAACACTAATTAGCCATAGTAAGTCTTTGTTAGGCACGTTAAAGTCGAAAAGTGACCTATTATTGAAAAGCGCAGCTGATGCTGCGGAATGAAACAAAGCAGAAAGTTAAATAGCTCTCACTTGCATAAGAAGAATGTTAATTAATTAGTTAATTCAGGCCACTGCGTGAGCAAACTTCCTTCGGGGTAGACCACCTGCCCCAAGTGAACTGAAATCACTGTGGGGTCGACCCCTTATCTCCATATGCGCTTTAACCTGTGGCGTGTACTACTTACGGTCTGAGCCGTTGAAAACAACGCTCATTCGCATTTACGGTTTCAAGGTATTTCGTTCTTGCCCAAGTTTCGTCCTTTGTGAAAGACTATCCTGCTTTGTTCCTTTCTTAATACACCAGTGAATTACTGCGAAATCAGATACAATTGCATTCCTTCTGGTGGAGATGTCAACCCGATTTATTTACCCTTGAAGCACAAGGAACCCGTCACTTGAAAAGCAAGTAAAACGTAAGTGAATTGCTGAGTTGCTCGTTATGACTTTCTTGTTTCTGTTCTTTCAACGTTGGAGTCGACTCCAGTGCTCCCTAGGCTTGGTTAAGCTAAAAATTAGCGTTAGTAATTCAATTCATTTGCTCGATACGCTACGTTTAGGTTTAGTTGAATTCGAGGGCCATGCATATTATACCGCGTGACATTGAATAAAACCAACAATGCCTTTCAATTAGAGCGGGTTTCTCCTTGGAAAATTTTTCATTTTTTTAGCGGATGAATTTGTCAGGTTTACAAGCCATTATTGCCGTCTAGATCACAATAACAAAATGGAAAATGCTCTCATTTTGGTAAATGTGGAACGATTTTAGGCACTCGGGAGTCGACTCCTGGCAGAAAAACAGCAATATTCTTCAGTATTAACGGGGTCTGCTTTTCAGCCCAACGGATCGACGAGAACGTCAGCGCTTTGGACGGAAACAAAGGACGCTGAAGGCGGTTTGCGGTGAAAGAATCCACCATACGGTAAGATTTACTTGCTTTTGCGTTTAAAATCCCTAATTCCAGTAAGCAAATGATGTTGTGGAATATCTGCGCATATTTTGTTTTCATTCAAAATTTTTTAAATGTTTTCAAAATATTTCTAGATTTGAACATGTGTTTAACGATATGTTGTTTGGCATCGAAAACAGTGTTGAAAAAATTATTTTTCATATCGGAAAGAATCGTTTTCGAAGAAACAATGTTACAATGGCCTACTTTGGAGTCGACTCCTGGAAAGAATTCACATTTAAATTTACCAGGCCTTAAATTGGTCGATTTTGCAGTACCGCTTGAAAAACATTTTGCGGCAAAAAAAATTCAGGTGTGAACCGTGCGATACAAATTTAATTGTAGCAATTTGGTTTGATTTAATTTTATGTGGAAAAGAGAAAACAAAAACATGGTTTTAAATTTCTTCTTTCTGTTATTTGTACTTTTTCGCGTACCAGTTTATTTGTTGCTGTTCTGGTATTTGTTCTGCAAAAAAACAGAGCTGTTTTTCTGCGCTGTTTAAACCTGTGATTTTTTGCTAGCAGGGATCCAACAGAACCCAATATACCTGGAGACGCTTCGCGATGTTTGCCAGAAAAGCAAGAAATTTAGCCAGGTGTCGACACCGAAATGAAACCTGCATGTGAAGAGCCAAACTTTTTTATTCTTGTGCAGATCCTGCCGTTGTTTTCTAAAGTTTTTTTCATATTTCGTTTGCTGTGACAGGTTACCAAGTAATTAATAAACTGATTCGGATTATTCTGCGTTTTTTGCGTAATTATTCTATGTACTCTTTTATGTTAACAGAGATATGCTGTCCACAAATCCCGATAAAATTGATACAAAAAACGTTCGCGTAGAACTTATAAAAGAGGGGGTCCAAATTAAGTTGGAAATTATAAGTAACATTGAAATTGCATCATCACATAAAAATATACTTGTAATAATAAATTATATATAATCCATATATAGTTTTTGACGAGGGAATTTCAAACATTATGAAAACATCAAAAATCACTAGACAAACCCTTACCTAGAGGAAGTGCATCTGAAATTGCCGCCGCGATAATTTTAACAACTGCCAAACTACAGGTTCCTTGGTTAAAACAGTCGATCGCGCTTCTCCTCTTAGTTGGCGGATCTTCCGGCCTACAAACTGAATGAGCTCGGTATGTATATGCCACGTGCAGCTTGATCTTTCAAATTATAGGTATATGCCATACAGATATACTCTGCTGCATGCGAGTGCTTTACAAATAGCCGTTAAAGCCGTAGGTTAAGCGAAAAAAAATTCCCTTGAGCGATATGGTCCTCTTGGCCGAACAGCCGGCGAGAACCCAGCAAAGATGGTCATTCTGACTTTTTTGGGTTCGCGGGGTTCTACAGAGCGTTTTATACTGTGAGAGGTGTACTGAAATTCCACAATAAATCGACACCAAAATGACCTAGATCGACGACTTTTTCCGAGCTACCTACGGTCCTACGGATCAGTCGGATGAACTTTTCATCCGTTTTTTTTCAAATGAGCATTCAGATTCACCAAAACCGGGTGGGTGTAAGAAGTTATCAGCATGGTCTAATTAGTCGCGATCTATACTTCCATAATCCGTGCCCTTTACACGCGATAAAGGAACGATGTGTACAAGTATTATGACGGAGAGGCAGTCCTAGACTCGTATGGCTGAATGCAAAATCATACTCCATGACTTCATATTATGCTGGATCTTGCAGAGTCGTTGTTGGAAGATTCTTTCCCCATTTACGACTGATCCATCCTCAACGCTCGCGGCATAACAATTGACGAGCCACTGCACTACCGGTACAGTTTTCAGAATGTCTCTAGACAGCACGGCATGGTTTGGACGCATAAGAGTACCGAAATTGTCAGAAATATTTAATGTATGTAATTCGGAACTTTTCCGAAGCCCTGCATGGTACTGAAGTTTTGTGTTCGACTGCTGATTCCAGGAGTGTTTCCGCTGCATAATACATCATTCATCAGCTTCAGTAGTTTCTAGAACTTCATCCGTTCCAAGACCTGCCACAATTCGCTTTCGTGATTTATTTATAATTCGGAGTTTGTTGCTGCGCTGCACGTTACAGTAATGCGGTGGCAAATTATTTCAGTAATCGCTGTATGACAACACTGGTTATTATATAGCTAGGTTCTCATTATATTATCAGCTAAGGGTGAGTGCCGAATTTGTGGCTCTGGAAATCTTTATATAAAACTATTCCATCTCCGGTTTGATTCTTTAGTTCCTTCGCATTGCTGTGTGTCAGTTAAACTTGCACAAATGTGGTTTGAGGCACAATGATTCCCGGTACTTTCGTTACGCAGGTCCCGTCAGTGCAGGTCAAGTTGAAGGTAGGTGTGAATGAATCAGGGTCACCGTACGATGCCGACGATCTACAGCACGTGTTCAGTGAATCTGCAAAACAAACAGCGCTAAATTGATTGTAGCCGTTTACAGGAAACAGAACTATGTGTTCGAATTCGTTAGACATGTCTGCACGAAAAAGCCAGGATGCATATGCCATGTCCACTGCTGCACTTACGGACGCATTTCCGCTCAGGAATCGGTGCACTGTTGGGACGATGATACGGAAAGCAGTTGCACCGGTCATTGATACAAGTCATTCCGCGATCCGTTGGGCATTCCAACGGAGACGTGCACGCGTCAAAATAAGCTTTTTCTATGAAAGTATTCATTCCTTGCATCGATATACAATGTAACCGTCTCGCAAGTATCCGGGGGAGAAAGGTCACCTGTGCAAGAAAGGATACCATTTCCACTGAAGTACCTTCCAAGAACGCCGATAGTTGTGAAACACTGGCAGAACCCGTCACTGCACACCGAGAATCCATTGCCGGGCGCAATGGGTGGACAGGGGATGGACGCGCTACACTCCATGGAACTGCCTGAATCAGTGCATGCGCCGTTATGCAGGACTCCGTTGTTTAGGCACTGGCAGGTTCCTGCTACACACGCCTGTCTTACAGAGCAGTCACTGGGCCGTGCTGTGCAGTTTCCCTGTGGACCTGTTAAAGGGAAGATTGACGTCATGACAAGATTCACAAGATTACTCATGTAGTTAAACAAGCTGTGATCGTATTATATCTTAGCCCGATTCAAGAGCGATGCGTTACAGTACACAATCCAAATGGGAGCCTACACGCATTGTTCTGAATTGTCATGTATTATGCCCATAAATGTGCAAAGAATTTGTGTACTTACGACACAGCATTCCCCCTGACCCGTGCAGACCGTAGTTATACGTAGTTCCTTATACGGCAGACCAGACGTACTGGCAATGCAGTGATCGTTCCCGCTCCTCTCATAATTGTTTTTGCATTCGCACATACCGTTTCTGCACTGGCTTCGCTTGGGCAAACATTTTTGGTTATTAGGCTTCCACAAGGCTCACCGAGGAAGAAACCATTACGGGCGCCAATTCGGCTGCTCTCTCCGAATTGTGTACGCAAAATTTTCGTGCTCCCGCTCGCTCCTGCTTATGTATAGATGCATAGATGTCGCTGTTCTATTTGTTATCATCCGTTGCTAACCAGTCTAGGCTACAATATAGGCTACAATTTGAAAGATCTTTATGTCTGCGGCAATGCAGAAGTTATACAAGGCACTTACCAGTAACAATCCGATCTGTAACAACGGACGCCCCATGGTCGCCCCAAACGAGCCAACTGAAATGGGAGAAATATTGATACTTAACACCTGCAAGGGCATATGTATGGCGTACTGTTGCTTCAGTTACAGGTAGATTTCTCCCGACTCCCGCACATCCAACCAAAAACGCGTTTCCACAAAGTACGGACTATTTCTATTTTTCAAATACTTTGTACATTAAAGGCAGCTAAAGTGAGCTAATCCTGGTTGCGATACATAATTATTCTGTAATAGTGTTATCTTGAAAGCAGAACAGTGTTCAGAATGTACCAGCGGCAATCGAACTGATAACAAGTTGTTGCACTCTACAGACTATTCGATTGCACATTCAGTTTTTCTGCGTCACAAAGACATGCTCAAAATACACAATCCATGAAAATATTGTCATTCGATAGGACAAACAATGGGTACTGAAGGACCGAAGCGAAGACCGAATTTCGGTATTGTGGCATAACTAGAACGCCATTAAATGGTTTGTCGAACTCTTTCATTCATCAAGATGATTTATAGTTCATGGGAAGGAAACTCCGCAGACTAATGCGGAGCCTCTTTTATTTGTTGTTGAAGGTAGCGCTTCCGTTGCTTAGGAAACTTTGCCGTCTGTTCTCGTACTACACATAATCATGGTGGTGATTCCGGTTGTTTCTTGGACATTTTGCATTGTAGTGTCTCCGTGTGCGCTTGTTTTTTGTGTTCGTGGCTTTCGCCCAACAAAGCTATTTCAATAATGTATCGAAGTACTTGAAGAATGTCACGAAAGTTCTGTGTTTGACTGCTGATTCCAGTAGTGTTTCCACGATGTAATAAGATTCCATTCACCAGTTTCGCTTGTTTCTGGAACTTACTAGCTTTGGTCTGTCTTGACCTACCGCAGTTCGAACCTTTCTGATTTACCATAGTTCGCGGTTTACTGCAGCGTTGCAACATTACAGCCATGCGGTGGCAAATTGTTTCAATATTCGCTGTATAATAACACTGGTAATGTTCTCAGCAGAGTGTATCAGAAGGGAATTTCTGTGGTTTCAAATCTTTATAGAGGAATTTGGGCTCCAGTTTGGGCTTGAACCTGTTTTTCACATTCTTATACGTCATTTAAACTGTCACACATGGAACTTGAGGCAGTACGGTGATTCCGGGAATATTCATAACGCAAGTCCCGTCGGTGCAGGTCAAGTTGAATGGAGGTGTAAATAAATCAGGGTCACCGCAGACTGCTGACGATCTACAGCACGTGTTCACTGCATCTATAAAACCAAACAGTGCTATAAGCAGACTGCCGTCATGTTAGGAAGTAAGTATGGAAATGTTTGGAAAGAACCTATGCGAAAAAGCTAAGACAGTTACAGTGTATTCGATATCATAACATCAAAATTTTCAAGCTACGTGTGTGCAGCTTGAATACAATGCGGTACTTACGGACGCAATTTCGCTCAGGAATTGGTGCAGTACTGTTGGGGCGATGATAAGGAAAGCAGTTGCAGCGCCCATTGATGCAGGTCAGTCCGCGATTACCTGGGCATTCCGACGAAGATGTGCACGCATCGAAATATCCCTTCTCTGCAACAACAGCATTTTTTATCGGTGTACAATGTATTCGTATAATAAAACCGTATAACAATTATCCGCGAAGGAAAGGTCACCTGTGCAAGAAAGGGTGCCGTTCACACTGGAATATTTTCCCGGAACGCCGTTGACTGTGAAACACTGGCACAACCCGCCACTGCACACCGAGAATCCATTCTCGGTAGCAATGCGTGGACATGGGAGGGAGGTGGCGTTACATGTCATGGCGCTGCTGGAATCAGTGCATGTGCCGTTGTGTAAAACTCCATTGTTTTGGCATTGGCAGATTCCCGCTTCGCACGTCTGTCCTACAGCGCAGTCACCCGGCCGTGCTGTACAGTTTACCTGTTGACCTGTAAGGGAAGGTTGACATATCACACTGCTGACAGTTGAAGTTTGCTGAAAGAAGGCACGGTATTCACTGGAGAGTTAGAGAATGCTACTACAGAGTACAGACTCTTGTAGTGACTCAAGTTGTGATGATATATCTTCGCTCGATTCACGAGTTACAGTACATACTCCAGACTGGGGCCTCCAAGCGTTGTTCTGGTTGTCCCCCATAAATTTGCAAAGAACTTGTGTACTTACGACACACCGTTCCCCCTGACCCCTGCGGACCGTATTTGCAGAAGCAGAAGCCATCATCAGAACCGGCATTAAGAGCACACCCTGCTTCCGGAAGATTCTGGCAATCCCAGTCCGTCGAGCATTCGGAAGTGGCTATGGGCGATCCCGGCTCTACAAACAATGACAACCCCAAGTCAGGTCCAGTGATGAAGCGTCAACTTTTTAGCTCTTTACGCGCAGACCAAACGTACCAGCAATGCAGTGATCGTTACCGCTTCTCCTATAACCGTCTTTGCAGTCGCACATGCCGTTTTTGCACTGGCTTCGCTTGGGTAAACATTTTTGGTTATCAACTCCACAAGGCTCTCCGAGGAAGAAACCGCTACGGGCACCAAATCGGATGGTCTCTGCGTATTGTGCCGTAACGGATGATGACAGATAGAGCAGCGACATCTGTACATACAGAAATACTGACAAATATCACCACCGGAGTAAACGCGATCAGGAAGGTTTGCTACTAATTTGTCAGTCACGCCATCCCTATATTAACAAGTTGGTAAAGCTGTCCCTTTCGCATTGTGGAAACAGTTGGTAATAAAAAAGGACGCATAAGGTTTTGGAGGAATCTGCACAATTTTGAACTAACGATCAGTAAATTTTAGTAAGTGCAAGGTTAGGAAGTCCCACACTTTGGAAATACACGGTTTGCCTGGACAATAGAAACGTTTGCTGTTACTTGTGAGGATAATGTTAGGCAGGCAAGTGAGCGTAAAGATTGCATTTCGCAAAAATCTGCACATATGCGGCAATGCCAATGTATTCATCCGGCACACCTAATGTCAAATGTGGCTTACCATTAACAATCCGATTTGTAACAACGGCCGCTCCATGGTCAACACGGATGATACAGCAGAGCTTGTATCAAAACTGGAAAATACTTACAAAAACATGCGTACAGTTTCTACCGCACACCAAACGAAAACGTATTCCCACAAAGTATAGGATTTATGATATTCAAATGAGTCCGTACGGCGGATGCAGCTAATACTGGTAACGATACGTGCAACATACAGAAGTAACAGTGGCTTCTTAAAGAATTTTAAGTAAAAGCGCCGCACCAGTCTGTTTGCATAATAATTATGTGATAATGTTATCTTTAAACAGGGCATTGTTCTGTGTGCACCAGCGGAAATCGCAACTGATAACCAGTTGTTGCACTCGACAGGATGTTTGATTTACCAAGCTTTTGTTTTCACATGCGCAGCTGCTGCGTCTAAAAGGCAAGAACCTTCTGCAAAATGCGCAGCGCATGAAAGATCAAAATTATTATGATATTTATACAAAAAGGGAGTACAGAAACGGCCGTCGTCAGTCTTATTAGCAAATAAGAAGCCTAGGAGAACGTATACCAGAATTAATTGGTGCATCTGCCGTCTGCGAACAATTGTGGGCATTCAAAAGAACAGCCAGTGCATGAGACATTACAAAAGTGCGCGACAAACGCGTCAAACAACAAAACAAATATTCAAAAGTATTATCTGACATTAAATGTTTCCCACTGTTCCGAAAGTAAAGCCGCATTGCCTTAGTTAACACTAAGGTAATGCTAATGCCCCCGCTTCTGGAGAAACCGGACGAGTTGATCCGAGTGGCTTTGGAGACCATAACCAATACCCAAATGCTTGGCCCCGCGTTTACCTTCAAGCAACACTCCCGGTTTCGCGAGGTGGTCTCGGTATCCGCCGGGCGAATGCGCTAGCTTGTTCAGCCTTTTAGGCTCCGCGCATTCGACCAGACAGCTGGTACATGAGATTTACCTTGGCGGAAACGGAGAGACTGTTGCTACAGCAATAGACTGTTGGAAGGAGACCAGTGGATGCAGCGAAATTCCTCCAGAACTTGCGAGAGTTCACCAGTGTGTATGGGATAATGCAGTTATTGAGCGCGATGTGCGTACACTGTGGGAGACTGCTTCTACCAACCCGATGGTAGAAGCCCGGTTGAGAGCAGTAAGTTCGAAGTATGCCGGAGGCTGGCTGAATGCTTTACCGTCGAAGTTGTTCGGGAACTGGCTGGATGATCAAAGCTTCCGGATCGGAATGTGGTTGGGTGCCAAGCTGGTTGAACAGCACTCGTGCACTAACTGTGGGAAAGTCGTTATGGAGGCCGGATGGTATTCATGGATTGTCATGCAGAAAAGTCAGCGCTTTAAGGAAACAGAGACATAACGGTGTAAACGATGTTACGCTGCGGTCTTTGTGTAATGCGGGCGTGGAATCCTATCCGGAGCCAGCTGGTTTTGTTCGAGAAGACGGGAAGCGGCCGGACGGGGCCACACGGATGAGCTGGTTTCGTGGACAGCCTCTGGTTTGGGATGTTACCATTCGGGACACTGTTTGTGACACATATGTTGGCGCCACGTCGAAATGCGCCGGAGCAGCAGCTGAAGAGGCGGACGTGGCCAAGAAACACCATTATCGCACTATTTTGAATCGTTGTGTGTTTGTTCCCTTGGCTTGCGAGTCTTTTAGGGTGTGGTGCGAGGATGCAGTTGTTTTGTTAAAGGAAATCGGCAAACGGTTGTGTTTACGTACAGGAGAAAGCAGATCTACCTGTTTTTTGTTTCAGCGTTTAAGCATGGAAATTATGCGCGGTAACGTTAGTTTGATTTTAGCGACTGTTCCTTCGCGTGCTAACTGGGACAAATTTTTTATTTGATTTTTGGAGTTTTTATGGTGTCAACATTGTCTCTTTGCTTCTGCCAAATAAACATAAACACTACCAGTAACTACGCTAATACGGTGTGAAATTCAGGCAGCTATCTTGCCTCGCCGGTTGAATCATGAACAATTTTACCATCAAGAAGAACAAATTCTAAAAATTACAGAACCTGGAGTACTCACAAAACTGCAATGTAACGTGGACACCCGGAACAATGTTGAACAGATGAAAATAGGAAATAACTCACGCAAGTTACGGCAAGTACGTAAATACATCTGTTGAATCTCTTCATTCAGCAAAGACACATAAAGAGACACTACATGTACCTCTAGCTTAAGGTAGAATGCCATCGATAAGAAAAACCTAGCCACACGCCCCGCGAAAACTAGAAATTAGCAGGTTAATCTAAAACAGCGGCATCATTAACTTTACAGTAACAAGTACAGGTACATTCAAACGACGCGCAAGCAAGGCAGTCGTGCTAGGCTTTCGCATCAGCCGGCGAATCTTCCTCCTCACCAACTGATTCATCCCAAAGAATGCCGCACCGAAAGTCACCAGTGTCTCGACAGCTATAATGGGTAAAACAAGTAACCGCGCTTCTCCAGACTCCAGAGTGAAGACCGAGCTACTGGTTTTCTGTCTGCAGAGCGGCATACATAGCCGGGCGCTGCCAGCGACGCGAGGAGCCGCGACAGTTTATATAAGTACCGTAGTCGTACTACAAACTTCTGCAAGTAGCGGACCAGGTATATAACAGGTGCACCATCGCGTGCAGGAACCAACGTTAATCCATCCGGCCTGACAGCATCACGAAAAAAGCTCTCCGGGTTCAAGCTGACCAGGAAGACCGGCACTTTTGGCGGTCCTCTTCATTATACGTACTAGGCAGATACTGTTCAGTTCGATTTGCCGAGGCCAGTACCCTCTGGCTCCACTAATGCCGCACAAAAGACCGTGATGTCCAAGTGGACATTTACCATCCTCCTGGAGAAAACGATCGCTGGCTCAAGATCTAGAATTCCAACATCAGCGAGCCCGTAAAGATCGACCATTTTTCGTAGCGTTTATGTACTGTACCATGGTAGCGCATTTTTGGCGCAATATATTATCATTATTTAACACAAAGAAAAGATAGTGGCATGTGTTTTTAACTCATGGATCCGTAACTTAAGTCTGGCGGATGTAATGGCTGCCGATGAACTGTAGATGAAGGTTAACGGCTCGCCATACGTTGCACTGAAGTACCCTCACTGGTATATGTCATGGATGTTGTATACGTAATTGCTGCAGTCGCGATCGATTAGAATTCAATCAGATAATGGAGGGTTTTTGGAAATATGGATGTTGGTGGAAATTTAAATTTGCGGGAGACTAATGGATCTTCCCAGCAGGCATAAGGCAAAACAAATTTTCCCCAGTGCGAATTCCATTTCACCGTGACGCTTCGGTCGCTGGCCGGTCATCAGCATGATACATCCCGCCGTGAAATCGGCTGAAGAGAATTCCGGATCGTGTGCGATTCTGAAGCATTCCTGTGTTATACGCGCTCCTATATATACCGCAATTCGGACCATATATAATATGTTCTACGAATAAGATAAGATAAGATATAATATGGCTAAAGGACCTTAAATTACATTTTTTTACAATACTTTTATGCGAGTCCTACATTGACAGTTATCTCGCCAGTTTCATTTGGGGAACTTTTCGGCATAGCTGTTTGTATACACCGGACCGAATATTAATTGTTATCAAAAAATTTGTATAGTCTCGCGGTCCCAGCTCTCGGAGATTGTGGAGGAACACTTCTTCCAGAATCTGGATATTAGCTTGAAATTCGTCAAACTCAGATATTCAAAACACGAATCGACCAACCACGCTTGTATGAAATACAAACGCAAAGCAAAATTATTAAATATAATAAATATACTAATACAGAACAGAGTTTCCCATAGCTGATTCTCTACGAGCTTAAGGGGAATTCTGCGAACTGTCATTGGTACTAACGAGATCACAACAGCCGAGCATGTGTAAGCTATTTACAGTGGAGTCTCCATGTATATACACTTCCAAGTAATATACACGTTCCATAATGTATACGATTTTTTTTAACCGAATAGATGCCGTAGGCTTAACATAGGGGGGAATCTCCAGGATGTATACACTTCCATATTATATACATACAAGAAACGCATTCGGCTGCCGCCTCAGGGTTTCTTGTGATCACTGATCATCGTTTGAATAATATTGTAAGATATTTATCGGCCAAAGCGGAGCGAAGGTCCTCCATACTCAGCTCGAATGGATTTCGATGCCCGTCCGTCATCTGTCGGTCGGTCGGTCATTATTATTTTTTATCATTTATTTATCTAATAATTATAATACATTGCGATTAGTATTTTTGATATTGTTATAGCTTTACAATTACTGTCGTTCTGTTCCTGGTCAGTTGGTCGGTACTGCATCCAAAAATGCCGTTTCGGATATTACTGTGGGTTCGTTCTGTTTCCGGTCAGATGATCGGTACTGCATCCAAGTACCCCGTTTTGAATATTGCTGTTAGTTCGTTCTGCTTCCGGTCAGGTAGTGGTTTGTGCTTTCGGGAATCCCGTTTTAAATATTGCTGTTAGTTATTCTTTTCTGTTTCCGGTCAGGTAGTCGGTACTGCATCCAAGAATGCCGTTTTGAATATTGCTGCTAGTCCGTTCTGTTTCCGGTCAGATGGTCGGTACGGCAAGAATGCCGTTTTGAATATCGCTGTTAGTCCGTTCTGTTTCCGGTCAGATGGTCCGTACTGCATCGAAGAATCCTGTTTTGAATATTACAGTTCGTTTGTTCTGTTTCCGGTCAGATTGTCGATACTGCTTCCAGGAATCCTGTCCTGGATATTGCTGTTTGTCCGTTCTGTTTCCGGTCAGATGGTCGGTACTGCATCCAAGTATCACATTTTGAATATCGCTGTTAGTTCGTTCTGTTTCCGGTGTGGTTGTCGGTATTGCATCCAAGAATGCCGGTTTGAATATTACTGTAGGTTCGTTTGTTTCCCTTCAGATAGTCGGTACTGCATCCGAGTATCCCGTTGTAAATATCACTGTGGGGGTTCGTTCTGGTTCTGCTTAGATGGTCGGTGCTGCATTATGGCTCTCGTTTTGAATATTGCTGTTAGTTATTTCTTTCTGCTTAAATTCAGGTAGTCATTACCGCATCCAAGTATCCCGTTTTGAATATTGCTGTTAGTTAGTTCTTTCTGCTTCCGGTCAGATAGTCGGTACTGCATCCAAGAATGCCGTTTTGAACATTGCCGCTAGTTTGTTCTATTTCCGGTCAGATGGTCGGTACTGCATCGAAGAATTCTGTTTTGAATTTGACAGTTCGTTTGTTCTGTTTCCGGTCAGATTGTCGATACTGCTTCCAAGAAATATGTTCTGTATATTGCTGTTAGTTCGTTCTGCTTCCGGTCAGATGGTCAGTACGGCAAGAATGCCGTTTTGAATATTACTATTAGTTCGTTCTATTTCCGGTCATATGGTCGGTACTGCATCTAAGAATGACTTTCTTATTATTAGTCGCCGTCCCTATATACTCAAGAAAACTGCTTTTCATGGTGTCTGTGTGTTTGTCGCCATTATGCGCAACCGTGCAGTAATAATGGTGACTGAGGTTATATAGACAGATCAGGATTAATCAGTAAAGTGTGCCCCCCCTTCTCTCTTCGCTTCGGTCACCCAGTGCCCGCTATAGCGAGTGCACTTTCCTAGAAGTTAGTTCGTTCTGTTTTTGGTCAGATGGTCGGTACTGCATCCAAGTATCACATTCACATGGCTCTCGTTTTGAATATTGCTGTTAGTTATTTCTTTCTGCTTCCATTCAGGCAGTCATTACCGCATCCAAGTATCCCGTTTTGAATATTGCTGTTAGTTAGTTCTTTCTGCTTCCGGTCAGGTAGTCGGTACTGCATCCAAGAATCCCGTTTTGAATATTACTGGTAGCTTGTTCTGCTGTTTTGGTCGGTTTACGAATTTATGACAGCACCGCATCGATCAAAGATTGAGAGATAAATCATTGTAGTTCAATGACGTAATTGGTAGTGATGGTAGTATATCTTCGCTCGTTGTGACGGGTTAGAGCTTTTGCACGCTGATCTGGCTTGCCTTAGTGTAATGGGCGCGTTTTGTTTTTTTTGTGCGTTGGGGTTTTTAGACGTTTTCGTTTAAACGGTGGGATACCAAAAAGGTTTTTCCTATTGCCATTCGAAATGTTAAAAGATGGTAATTGCCGGTTACTGGATAGTAAATTATGGACATAGTTTAGTTTTAGCTCCTCCAAGCAACGGCATATCACGGTTTGGTATATCCTTTACAATAACCTTTGCGGTAAGAATTACTACTCCGCGGGATTTGAAAGTATGCGTGCTGTGCCTAGCCAGATTTTTTTTTGAATAAAGAGATCATGTGACACCGTTTTCGACTATGGCCGACCTAGTGGTTTTGTCGGTTTTTGGTGATTTGATTTGGTTGTTTGGGTTTTTTGACCCTGGGGTCCGTATTATAGATCTTTGATTGATACACTTCGGCGCCTTACGCCGTAGACTGCTACCGTACATTATTGTCTCTGTTTAGTATACACTCTCAGATTTTGAAAAATGTTGGTCTGATAAATGTTCCTGATCTACGAACTTCTGACTCCGTGATCTGCTAAAAAAGCGAATCTTAAAGTGTATATTGTGATGTTTTTCATTATCTTGCCTGATAAACTAATAAAACTCGGTGTGTCAAGCAAATATACGTTAAAAAAATTCAGAATTCGCTTGGCTCCGCCTTGGGGGGATTGGGGGGAACGTTTGGGGGGGCAGGGGGGACACTTCCAAATTATATACACTTCCGTATTATATACAGAGAATTCTTAACGGAGGGTGTATATATTATTGAGACTCCACTGTACTAGCCTTCGTTGTTGTTTATGATGACCAGAATGTCGATAAACAGTGTCCAGAAATCCGTTTGTGCGCGCAACGTCCGGCTGTTGCACAATAGCGGCGAAAGTTTAAACACATTTCCTTCTCAAATAATTCAGCGTTTCATCCAAACTTCTTTATGCTTATATCAAAAACTGCACATATATATGATACTCGTTCTGAACCATTCTCAGCCCGGAGGTATGATTCTGAAATTTTAAAATGAATTTTGAAATTTTTGAAATTTATTTTAAAATTACTGAAAAATACCTCCGGGCTGAAAATGGTTCAGAACGATCATCATATACTGTATATGTGCAGTTTGTCACATAAGCATAAAGAAGTTTGGATGAAACGCTGAGTTATTTGAGACGGAAATGTGTTTAAACTTTTTGCCGCTATTGTGCAACAGCCGGACGTTGCGCGCACAAACGGATTTCTGGACACTGTTTATTGATGTTTTGGTTATTATAAACAACAACGTAGCTTGTTGAGTATCTTACAGGTACGCAGCTGCCCTGGTTTCACCAATAGTTGTGACGTGGGTAGAATACAGTCTTAAACTTTCGCCAACACAAATGTTGTTATGTAGGAAGCTGTCCCGTGCACTTTCGCTCGCCATATCTGGCTAGACCTGATACTCTGTTACAGATATGTCAACATTATAGGCTATTGAGCAGGAAGCGTTTTTACCCTCGATTTACCGCACAAAACGTTTATGTTCGCCTGGGAGAATACATCGGGAATCAGTGGCTAAGATAATAGTTGTTGATAAGCTGTCAGTGGCTGTCAACAAGTGGCAATTAAATGCTGACGCCAAGCGATGATGAAACATCCTAGTGGCATGGAGAATGCAGCTGTGTAATCGAGCGTAAAGTGTTTGCATACGCGATGCTGATATCGCGTGAACCCGGTGATTCCAGTGTAATTTTCATTAATCATATTTCCATATATGCAGCCATCCATCAACGACTGACGCGTACGTATATACGCTGCAGTAGATTAATTACCTACGCTCGTCTAGCTGATTCATTTGTGTCTGCGAAGGAGGTAGCTTCTGTGTATAATGAAGTCTATTTGGGTTGAAAAGAAACAAAAGCGGAGGTGGGAGAGGTAAGCAGCGTCTTGAGGCTGCGAGATAATTGCTGGTAGTTCATTAAAAAGTGTCTAAAGGAGCACGAAGAGAAGAGTGCAGTTCATAATGTACGGAAGCGACGGGATGTCGGTATTGTTAGCATGACCACGGGGACTCGAAATGGATACACACCTGACGTGACCTTTATTCAAGACTCTCTGGCGACTCTGTTGTTTCGAGGTAGCCCATATGTCCATTCACAATCGTGAATAGTAACGTTTTGTTTAGTTATAAAGCATAAGTCTAGTTTATTAATGACGATTTGATAAACAACTAAGAAAAGTTGTCACTTAATTTCTCTTTTCTGTATATATGGGTGTGAAAACATACATTCATGCCACACACAGAAGACTGAATAAGAAGTACACAATTGTAAAGACAAGAACTTACTGAAAATTAATATTAATATGTCTGGCAAAAATGGACTCTACAACTCAGTCGGTATACCAGATTCGCCCATCATTACATGTTGTTAATGGGAAAGCAATGGGAACAGTTGGTTGGAATTAACTGCATGCTGCCGACGCCGCAGAACCCCATCCTCTACGGTTGAGTGTATATTTCCGGCCGGCACATCGCAACCAGGGGATGTTGGCCGCTGCACCACCGGCGGTCGGGCTAAATGTTTAATAGGCATCCGTATCAAAAGCACTTTGATCATTATCGCCGTGTTATTAACTGCCGACCTGCTGCTCTGATCATCCATCATCGCATCTAGGAAAACTGCATCATGCATAGAGATCCCGGGATGTTGGGGCAATTACGCGGGCCAGCATTCTCCATCACACTTTACAGATGGACGCTGACATTGGATACTTTAAAATGCACCAGCACGAGGTGCACACCGTGACCTTTGACATTCGTCCATCACTGGTTGGCAGGAAGTGGACGAATGCCGATATGGGAGCATTGTTTACGCTTGACGGCGGGGATGCGCCTGCTATCTAAACAGACATTTTCATCTAATGCTCGCGCTTTATCGCTTCATTGAGCGTCCATTCTCGTTGAAATAACAAATTTGCACTATGAATCAAATCGCTTATTGATGTGTATACATACATATATTGCAATTATATGATTACAAAGGTCACATTTGCTACATATACCGTTTTGCTCAGTGCCTTCTGCGTTTATATCTGAATGCAAACATTTCGAGCATGCCTAAACAAAGAGCACCTTTCTTTTTGTAACCCTGCAGAAAAAACATAACTGAATAAATTTGCGTAGACGTTTAACTAGCTAACAAAGCGGCTTGATGGTCATATTATAAAAACACCTGCCTGGCCTGATGCAATCGCTTATCCGACACACTGTGACTGGAAATATTATATTAAGCCAAAAACACGCATGTCGATCACACAAACAACTCACGCCTGCGATCGTGACGAGCATGACAAGCGGTCACGTAGCCTCGGTCCGCGGGGGCCGTTCCCGAGGTACGATGACACCGGGGCCGTTTCGTTGGGGACAATCATCTGGCCTCGCGGGGTCCCGGCATCTTGTCGTTAATTATCTGCTTCGAATTCATTCATCGGGGACAGAATGGACTCACCTCAGACGAACTCCATCATCGAGCATTGTCTTTGGGTCAAAGGAAAGATGCACAAGATGGCGGAGAGAGGGGGCGGAGGGGACAGACAAGGGTCCGGCGCGACGGACTGCCGAGCGGGCTGGTGGGGAGTCCATTGAGGGATGCTTTGCATATCAACAGGGACATGCTAGGATGATGCACACCGGCCACAAAAGGACGCTCCATCTGTTTTGTATACCTTCGTCGTCCATTCACACCGTTGGCACAGATACATGCCCATACTCCGCCGTTAATTGTCATCAGTGTCTACCTGTACGTACTGCTCTGTTTATCCATGATTAATAGTCGATCAGGATAATTCAACCGTACGGTATACTAACTTTTGTTACCGCACAAAAACCACATATCGAGAATAAAGATTTTTGTACGAAATTTCGGGAAAATAGAACAATAATATTCTGGGCAAAAAAGTGTAAGCGAGGCAGAAAGAGGAAATAAAATAAGAAACGTGCGCAAATAAAACAGGGAAAAATATAAAAAAAGTCAGAGAGAGAACTTGGAATTATTATAAGAAGTGTACTGTGCGGTTGTTTTCCTAGGTATAATACGAGGATATACTTACTTTTCTTCCCAAGAAAGCGTAAAGCTGCAGGACATCGCAACGCCGCCTAGTATAGTTTTAGGTGACCTTTTAAAAGTTCTCAAAGAATCATTTGAAACTACAATCGCTAGCTACATACATTTAATTCTACTGACAGTTATGGATGGCCTTTATTAAACACTGACGCCCAGATTGAAAATGTATCGCATCACCTTCGCTGACAGTGATCGATGCAATTCGATCGTCGCACATTTTTTCTAAAGAGTAACATATGGAGCTTAAACTGCACAGTATATCCTAATTATACACGTTTTGTTCGAAAACTCCATTCAATTTGAGCGAGCATATGTCCATGATTTAAGGAAATGAAGGCTTGGACGAATTACTGGAGACGC
>JAQGAU010000304.1:0-31531 GCA_034698045.1 Paramacrobiotus richtersi
TCAGATCATGGGTTCGCTCAACAACACACAAGGAATCAAACGGAAGCATGTATCTGTAACAACTACTCTGTGGAGACTGTATAGTGAACGTTACTTCTTCTTTCTCGCACCTGCCTTTGTTTTTTTAGAAGCCCGAGAAATGACAACCAATAAAACAAAAGCAGATACCACACGCAAACACCGTTTATATATGCGTAAATCGAAAGAAAATTCGATAAATGCATAATAATCTGTCTCCTTCATTTGGTAAGTCCCAAGCGATAAATCATAGGTTTATCGATTTTCTTCAACTGAGCTTGTTTCAGCAGAAATGTTTTCGCAGACAAACCTGATAGCATGGCAGTAATGGACAAGATTTCGTTGGAACAGTTAAAATCACAACTCTTGATGACCATCTTCGCCAGTTGTGGATCCAGCGGGAATTCCGCCATCATATGTCCAACCTGAGTTAGTCCTCCTTCGTCATCCACAGCACCCAAATAATTCAACAATTCCAGCGCACGCATTAGCGTCTCAGGAGCTGAAAATTTGAATATTCCGTAACATAACCCAGAAATTCCAAACGATTAGTACATCAATATGCTCTACTTACCAGGTGGATCCATGAAATCAAAATGGACCAAATCCTCAACACCCAGCTTCATCAGCTGTAGCACCACACTCCCAAGATTCGAGCGCAAGATTTCCGGATAGGTCTGCTCGTGCATCTCCGATTTGTACGCTTTCTCCGTGTACAACCGGAAACACTTCCCTGGGCGTGTTCGGCCAGCACGCCCGGCGCGCTGCTGGGCACTGGCACGACTGATGGGTGATACTAACAGTGATTCCACTCGGATACGCGGATTATATACCTAGTACACGAAAATCGTCAGCAAAAATCCAAGGTAAGTTTAATGGGTTCACCACTGCTGACCTTCTGTTTGGCGAATCCGGGATCAATGACGTATACCACACCATCAATGGTCAGCGAGGTTTCGGCAATATTCGTGGACACGACACACTTCCGTCCAACAGCACCGTTCGGGCGTTTGGGCGGCGCCGCTTCGAAGATGCGTTGCTGCATGTTAGGAGGCAGTGTGGAATATAGTGGAATGCACTTCAACTCGCCCACTTCGTTACCGAGACCTTCAATTTCCTTTTTGATACGCTTACAAGCATCATCAATTTCCTGCAAAAAAATACGGCCAGTTGTCATTTTATGTGCATCCATATGGCCACGTATCGGCAGGCAGTGTTAGCCGCATTCGAGCATTCAAATATACATGCACACTTAACAGTGATGAATATCGGCAACATGAGGTACGTTTCGCTATGACAATTCAGTATTATGCGCAGTATTGCTGATAACTTTCTTTGTTTAGTGCTTTAGTCCCATTTTAAACGTTTCATTTATAGCAGAATTAGGCAATTGTGGACTTATTTGGCCGTAAGTTTCCGAAAACGTTGTGCGTACACTACAAAACTCCTAACGGAAATCTTCAAAGCCCGAAGCTAAACAAATAAGTCGACAAAAATAAAACGTGCTAAAGTAAGGCCTACCTCTTGCCCAGTTAAGAAAAGCAATATATCGCCCTCTTCCTCCTCGCTCATGTGAATCTGAATCACCGTTCGAATAGCAGCCTCCAAATAATCCCGCTCCGGTTCCTGCGTGTAGAAGATCTCCACGGGAAACGTTCGACCAGGGACCATAATCAACGGAGCCTTCTTCGGAATCGCAACCGCTTTCTCTTCCTCAGCACCTTCCTCCTTCGCTTTCGCTTCACTAACCGAAAAGTAATCCTGAAACTTGCCCGCATCCAGCGTGGCACTCATGATGACAATCTTCAACTGATGTCGTTGACGCGCCACTTCCTTCAACACACCCATAAGAATATCCGTCGACAAGGTCCGTTCGTGAGCCTCATCGATCATAATAACACCGTAATTATCCAGCAACGGGTCGGTCATCCCTTCACGCAGCAGCATACCGTCGGTTAAGTATTTCATGATGGTCCGCTGTGATGTGCAGTCTTCGAAACGAATGCTGTAGCCCACTTCCTCCCCCAACTTGACATCCATCTCCTCGCTGACACGCTGGGCCACACTCATGGCTGCGACTCGACGGGGTTGGGTGCAGGCTACGGCGCGTTTCTTGCCCGGTTCTTGATTAGCTTTGACGAATTCCACACACCACTGAGGAATCTAGAAATCAAGGTACCAAATATGTTAGTCCAAGCAGCATTATCTGGTGATTCATATCACCATGCGGGTCATAACAGAGGAAGTATTACTAAAGAAAAAGCATAATTACTACAAATACCGACAAAAGTACCTGTGTGGTTTTGCCAGAACCCGTTTCTCCCACGAGTACCACGAACTGGTTTTTGGCCAGGGTGTCCATAAATTTCGCCTTGTGCTCATACACCGGCAGACCGAAACGTTTCTTGAGAATTTCATAATAACGCTGACTATATGGCTGTCCAGTATACATATTACGAGACAGCATAGGTGCGCGCAACTCCGGAGCAGGAACGGTAGACTCTCCTGATACTGTGGCCCCAGAAACACTGGCCGATCCCGATGAAGAGGGAGCGCCGTCTCCTCCGGCAGGTCGGTCGGTAAACCGACTAAGTCTAGAAAACCACAATAAATATAAACTTCAAGCAGAAAATACTAAAATACATCGCGAAAGTCGAAAACCCATAGGCTGCCTATCACGTACTTCGCTCCTCCATCACCAACATCCACTCGACGTTTCCTATCCGATCCACTAGGTTCATCACCAACATCTAGTCGACGCTTCTTATCCGACATTTTTAAATTTTCTTAGGACGGAAAAATGGATTTTCAAGAGGACAATTCACATATAACCGCGAATTCCGTAACAGCCAACAGGACAATAAATAATATTATAAATTATAAATACGCTGATTACATGAAATAAAAATGTACAGTACTTGAAAGTGAGCGGCTGATGAACGCAGATTTTTGGCACTAGAGTAAGGCTGTATTTCATTGGCTTAATCTGTTCAAGGTAACCAATCAGCCCCTACGAGATTTGACGATTCGACGGCTGCGAATAATCCTGCCCACAACAGAGTTAAAAAGCACTTTTAGCACAGTGAGTATACTACCGTAGTCTATACTCTCTGTGCTTTTAGCGCCAGCTCGGTTATGATTCAAATGCCCGATCGCGAAGTTCCAGCCAGATTTGTTAGAAGTATTGTAACTATTGTTAACATTTATTTATGATTTTATTCATCTTAGGACATTATTATGGTTTGCTCACCCTGTTAATGGCGCCAGATTTTACGGAACAAAATAAGATATGATCACTTTTTGAACTGTCGATGGCGACCTGCAACCTGCCAACGTTGGAATGTCGATTACAAAAACTTCGGACGACATAGCTTTCGGAACAGTGGATCAACCAGAATCTGCCAAGTTTCTGTCTCTGCGAACTTCGAGTCTTGCACGTATTTCTGTGTGCCCAAGTTCGAAAATGTCTAAGCCTCAAAGTATCAAAGACTGTGTGATCGAGAATTCTTCCCAGCCGTTGATTTGCCATGGACCAGAAAGTGCGAATGATGCTCACCCGAGCAGACCGTTGTCGCAAGCTCAACAACTATGTTTGCAGTTCCACGAGAACAATCGCAAGTCCCGAGTGATCCAGACTTTTGAGGTGTATAAGCTGCTGAAACTCATTGGCGAAGGAACGTACGGCACCGTTTACCGAGCGGTGGACACCCGGAACAATTGTGGAGTGGCCATAAAAGAAATGAATATCGATCAGTAAGCCTGAGTCGTTTCTGGTAGTTAACGCTAATAATTTTTTTAGCTTGGATGAAAATTATAAACAAATCGCCCTGTTATTCACAGTAGTGAAAATTCTAAATGTAAGCCCGTGTTGGATTCTTGGTAATTCCTAATACACTTTTTTGTACATAGGGAAAACTCTCACAATTACGTGAAAAGAAAGGAACACTTGAAATGTAAATATAAAAAAATAAACTAAACAATGTTAAAAGTAAAATGGATATGAACTACGTCGTATACACTATACAGACTAATGTAAATAGTAAATACAGTAGCAGGTAGCTGACGTATTTGGCGTGATAAAAGAGTATAACAATAACATCCAGCAGTTTAGCGACAAGTTTCTTCCAAAGTTTGACAATAATTATTAATATGAAGTTAATAATTTCAGCTGTTACCAGTAGTCTAAGTTTCTTCACAGAATTGGACGCTAATACGTGGAATTTGGCTGGACTGGGGGTTTATAAAATGGGTACCAAATTTTGTACTGCCGGAATCTGGCAGCCGGATTCAGAAAGATTTAGTATGATTATTAATATGATTTTTGCATAGTTTTGGAAACCAAGCATTTTGGCGAACGATTAGTCCTTAACTCCTTATTAACAGCATATTTATTTTCTCGTTTTAGAGATGATCAAGGACTGCCAAGTGTTGCTTTACGTGAAATCGCAATCCTGGGCGAACTGCACCACAAGAACATTGTCAATTTGCTGGATGTTTTGACCACCGACGAACATCTACTCTTGGTGCTTGAATTTCTCGATATGGACCTCCGAGATTACCAGACAAAGCTCATCCAACGTCAGAGACGGATGCCCACCGATCTGATTCGCGTACGTATGCTGGTCAAGTAAAACAAAATATTTTCGGCATGGGACAAGTGAACTGCGCTTACCGGTACCCGTACTGCTATTTAATCCCATATTTGTTACTGTTAATTAATCTGGGTTAGTTATTAAGTTACTTCTATTTCTAGTTACTTCTACTTGTTAAATTTCACTTTCTACGATATGGCCACAATATTTAACTGATTCTCGCACATGCAGCATGGATGGATATAGAAATCTTTTTAAAGAGATTTAATTCTGGTTAGTCGTCGTTTGACTTTCGAAATCTTTTCTGGCAGTGGCAGTGTAAAATAACAGCCCGTTTCGGGATCTCATCTGGACATTCAGAATGTTCTTTTTTATCGTTCTCATAGTTTCATTGAATTTGTAGCGGTTCACCTATCAGATGCTGGATGGTCTGGCCTACATCCATTCTCGTCATATTGTCCATCGTGACATGAAACCGCAGAATGTTCTGGTGGATATTGAGAAATCTCTAGTGAAAATTGCCGATTTTGGATTAGCTCGCCACTATACTTGGCCTCTCAGAACTATGACCAATGAGGTATGTTCTGCTTATTAAATATTTTTTAAAATAAACTCACTGATAAAGTCACTGATAAACTGCTCTTGTTGCACAGGTTGTTACACTTTGGTATCGATGTCCCGAGCTGCTGATGGGCGCCGATATCTATGATCCTTCAGGTTACATTAAAGGGAAGTATGTTGAAATGCGTGGATTTCATGAGGTTTATTGTAGTTGACGTTTGGAGTATGGGTGTGATGGTCATCGAGCTGTTTGAGAACGATCCTCCCTTCGATCCGGACTCGGAGATTCGAGCATTACACATGATTTTTGAAGCTTTTGGGACACCGACTAAAGAGATTTGGGAAGATGTCGTCAATCTGCGCCATTATAACGCCATGTTTCCCAAGTGGTCACCCAAACCATGGGATAAGGTCGTCGGACATGCTCCCGAGGTGGTCGTTGACCTGCTCAAGGTACAGTAATCGGCGTTTTCAGTTTAGGACACAGTTAGCTCTTCGAATTTATCAAATAATTGCATTTGGAATTATATATTTTAAACTAACTTTAATTCAGACAAATTTTTAAAGGCCGACGCTGTGTTTTTGCTGTATGCCAAAATAACTTCAGTGAGGTAGTATCAAATTTGTGATTAATTTTAGTACAGTTTGGACTGTGTTTACTGTTTGACCTTTCGTTATTTACTCCCACATCAGGAGAATTTCTTGGTCGATAAAACAGATCACCTACGTAAATGTATCTACCGTGAGCATACTTCACCACTGAACGGACAATTTAATACGCTAGTGTTAATGTTTTCTCTGCGAAAAAATTTTTGGGTAGACATTTTCTCTGTTCGTACCGAAGCCACTGTGGCAGTATACTAAATTACCGGACTAAAAATGGATTAGTAGTTTAGTACGTACCACAAACAACCGTTGTTTGTTGTTCTGGTATGGACACTATCAATCGTGAGCTGCCGTTCAAAAATCAACGACAGAAATGTACGAAAGAATTACTAACAACGAATAATATGAGACACCGAATAGAGACGGTGTATCCAATGTCGAAACTGTACAGCGAATCAAGTTAGCGGTATGTTTTTAAACAAAGGAACTGATGTGGTCCTTTTCTGTTGCAGCGGATGTTTGTGTACAATCCGCAGGAGCGCATCAGTTGCCGAGAAGCCATGCAACATCCCTACTTCGACACGGCCAACGGTCCAGATCTCCGCACTCCTGACCCCAACGAGCCGCCGCTGCCTCCGAAATTCTGTAGTCCCCGACACATGTTCATGCCACGCTCGGAGGTAGAAGGACACGATAACCCGTCGGACAACGCCGAGTACACCGCCTCACGCGAAGATGCGTAACAGTATACCGATCTCATGTTAATGTGCCAAGTTCGCCGTTAATTGTATAATATAATATTATTATCTTTGTGCGCTCCCAGATCTGACAGAAACGACAGTCCAGTGCTGTTTAAATGTTTACTGTATATTTCCTGTCACATTCCAAGTTTTCCGTTCCAATTGTGTTGTTTTAGTTAGAGATGTGAGTGCGTTCGTTAATAATTTGAAGAACAAAACCCGCTCGGTATCCTGTCTGTAAGATCGGTGTGAATGGTTGTAACATTGTGAAGTAGACAGCGTGTGTGTTTCAATGCCGTTCTGTGGAATTGTCAACAACAGATACGCTACTAAATTCCGTTTTTTTATGGATTACAGTCGAACTGATGAAACAATATGATTAAAAAATATAATCCTACAAGACAACTATCTGAAAGCGCATCAGATGAAATACCAAAACAAACCCATAAATTCCAAATAAAATACCGAACGGGTTAAAAAAACCGTTAAAAAACTGTGCGTTAAACTCATTCAGACGGAATTACTGACATTGAGCTCCTTGGCCACGGTGTTGACCAGCGGTGCCTTGCACACCGCCGCCCAGCATCGACGCGCATACCGAAACCAGTCCTTCTCCGTCATCACAACACCGGGCGTCACACTCTCCACGGGCACTGATCCCGTCACTTTCTCCTTCAACATCCGTAGCTGATGGTGAAACTGCGCCTTTAGATACTCATCATTGGCCGTCTTCTTGGCATCGGGAATGCAAAACAGGCTCACTTGCAGCTCAGATTCATCATCCTCGTCGTGCTTCGTGTTGTAATGCAGCGGATAGTCTTTCATCAGGGCGCGGATCTTCCCCCGGGCCAATGTCATTCTTTCAGTGTACAAATCCTCGGTGGTACACATATTCTCCACAAAGATCAACTCCGGCCAGTGGTCGTATAGATTCGCTTCGTTTAACGCATCTTTATGAACTGGTCCCAGTTTGAGGATCGTGGCGAGACGTAAAAAGCGAAGCAGACGCTCATCGATGCATCCCTTCGTAACAATCAAGATTCGGTGGCAAGTTGACATCAGAAATGCACTAAACATGATGGACTGCAGCTCGACCGTGTGCTCCACAAAAACATGTTCAGTGGAGACAGCCGGTGGCTTGCGATCCCCGATGATCATCTCCTCCAAAACAGACCCGGAGTAAACAGCCTGTACATCTAGATAAATAGTCCGCTGTGACCGGCAGATGTAACAATCCACCCCTTCCGTCCGAAATCTCCCCCAGGGTACATTGGCCTGTCGGGATTCAAAAATCGGAGTGGTCGAATTCCCCGGACCGATTAATTGTGATAAAATGTACGATTTGCCCGTGTTCTGCATTCCAATAACACCCACCACGGAAAAATTCCGATTCTGTGGATCCACCGCCGCAATTAGTTGATCCAGGGGCGGTCCCCGTTTCAAGCACCAAAAAAAGTACGAATCGATCAGCTTGACACTCTTGGACATGGTGAAATCCCGAAGAATCTGCGAATCTTTAGCCAGCATCCGCAACTGGGTTAGATAGTACTCGCGCAGTGCATCCGGGTTCTTTTTATCCTCATCTGTCAGTTCCGGGATCGGGGGCTTGGGGATACTGGAGGGTTTAGCCTGTTCTAAAGCTTTGAAGATCTCTTGGGCAGCATAATCCGAGGCAAACACTGGAGTTGGTTTGGAGTCGAGTGATGTGCTGCTCTTGGAAGGACGAACGTCTACAAGGGGTCGCAGGGGACGGGAGGTTGCTGTCGGCGTGCGGAGGGGTCGGATCAATTCCATCTGACGAACGACGGGTGGAGGAGGTCGCCGCGGTGGGGGAAATGCGTTGTTAGAGGGTAAATCAGTGGCCATGCGGAATCGCGGCGGAGAACGCGGACGTGGGTAACGACTGCCAGCGGATGTGTTCAGATCTTCGGTGGTGATGCGGAGGACTCCGCGGCGGGTTGGTTCTACTTCGGGTAATGCGCCAGGGGGAGTCTCTGGTGTCCGTGTGGTTGCGGAAGGATCAGGTCCTCGTGGGGACTGACTGTCCAGATTTGCGCCGCGCTTCATAATTCGGATTACTCCACGGGGGAGTTCTCCTGCCTCCCCGCCGTCCATTTTACTGGCTAACCAGAAAACGGAGGTGTATAAATCGCGTTATATGAAGCCAACGAAATAAGTTATACGGGGTACAAGCTACAAAGTAACGAGAAACATGCCTGGAGAGTGGAATGATGGAATCTGATAATAATGATTCTAAACATCTGGATGATAAAAATATTTTTTATGATTTGCAGATGATTTGCAGCGAGTCCAGCGACCGTAGGATTCTAGATACCGTTGGCACCCGGTGGCGGCAGCCGCCTGCTAATGTCTAGACGTATTTCCGGTACGCGTTTCGCACTGGTTCACATCCAGTTCAATTGCAATATAATTATATATTAAAGCATCCAGTTTAATATGTATTAAACTTGTATATATACAAGTAAATCGCATCCGTTCCAGTTATAGTTTAGTTCAAAATGAGAGTAAGCGTTGTAGCCTCTGATTCCCAAACACCGGCAGTTCTGTTTATCCGGCCGTTTTCGCTTTCCGGGATCCGGAAACACGGTTCCGACGATTCCGATCCGACGGACTTGTTGGGATTTGTCGAAATCCGCTTCTATCTTTCTTTAGAATGCTTTAACTGAACTACTTAACAACTTAAAACAAGAGCTTTTTCATTTGTTGTAAACGCTTACTTTAGATCTGCACATCGCACAGTAGTAAGTATTCGTACAGCTTCTACCGACAAAAAGCTCAAAGGCAGCAGTGCCATTCAAAAAGTTCCAATGGCGCATTTATAAAACAAATGCAAATGCAGGAGGCTGCCAGGAGCGCACCGCACCGCATTTGCTGTCCACATTCGCCGTTTGCGTGTTGCGGTCAATCCGATGTAACCAGATTAGTTGCACAGTATCGATCTTTCCAGAATCCAAAGCATGCGAATTGTATGTAGTACATTTCTCTGTACACGTGTGCCCAACCCCAATCTTATGTGAAAAGATATATATTGTCCCGATTACACCAAAGTCGATTTCCATAATTGGCAGGCATCAGTGGCTTGGATATTCCCTCCAAAACTTACCTTCAACGTCCTTGTTTGAACATGTACGAGCAGTTGAAAAAATTAAAGCGGTAAATAAAGTTGAAAAAAGTGAAGAAAAAACAAAGCTAGCCATCGAAATGTATTATACAATCGAGGCAAGTATTAGAAATTTATAGGCGTACGCTGATGTCTTCGACGAGGGCGTTTGAATTTACTTGCTCGCCTGCAGCCTTGCTGCTTGTATATTTTGTTTGCGTATTTTGTTGTTGAAGTATTTTAATTGGCGCTGTTGTTCTTCAGATATTTCTGTCAATGTTTTTCTGTCACGTTTCATGGAAGTTTTACTGATATTCACATAAGTGACATCTGCACTGCTGGCAAATGATGCTGAAAATGTACATACATATACTCTGCTGGAAATTCTTGGACCAGGGCGAAGTAGTATTTCTTCCTCGAACCAAATCGGCGCGCGGCCGAGTCGTCGAGATGTAACTGGTCATTCAGAGCGCCCATAGTAAGAGGTCACTGCAGCCGGCCGGTTTAGCCGCGGCAGCCGCCTGCGAAGTGCTATCCCGCCTCTAAACGTACTTCTGATACGCGTTCACGCTGGTTTGATCGGCCGTTTCCGGGATCCAGAAACACGCGTACGGTTCTTGATCCGATTTAGTTATCCTGTAACATGTCTTCTGGGATTTGTCCTCAATATCCGACTCCTCCGCTTTCATTCTTTAAAACGTAACTGATTGTGAGTCACTTAAAATAATGAGTTTTGAATGTTTCGGAAACGCGTGCATTGTGACAGTCTGGATGTGCACAGTACATATTCTGCCGACTGCCAAGGGCGCATCGTTATTACTCAAGCCACTGACAATGAGCAGCACTGGGCGCATGAGTAACACTGGGTTTACAACGAATACAGGATAGCACCCGCATTTATTTACGTCCTACATTTGTCGTCTGCGTGTAACGCTGTCAGTTTGTTACACCAGATCAGTTTGACATTGGTCTTTCCAAAATCCAAAGCGTGTGAATTTCATCATCGTTCGTCTAGTAGTTCGTCGATTATATAGTAGATTGCTATGGCTAGTTGGTTGTTTTTCGATTTTTGCCAACTATTTCTTCCCGTGTCTAGATATGCAACCACGGAGGTGCAAGGCTACGTTTTGGAGAGACTATCCAAACTGCTATACCTATCAATTACGGAAATCGTCCTTGGTGTACTCGGAATGGTGGCTGCAATATTAGCTATCTATTCGCGTAAGATTGTAAACAAGTAAACAGGTTTTGTCTTATTATTGAAGTAATTGACGAACATTTTGTCTCCTTCGAATTACTTTAAATATTAACAATTAACACTCTCGGCTTGCCGCGATTGTTACCTTGAGCGGCACAGCAGACGCGATTGCTCACCCGATCACGGCCGCTCAGGTGGATCGAGATAAGACTCCGTAGCCGGGCATTCTTGTGTTAGCACAAGACAGTACTGATGCGAATTGCGAAGCGAATGAAGCAAAAGGCTGTATTGCTTTTTTTCCCACAAACGGAGAACTGTAACGTGAAATGTTCGCATAAGTATCGCATGATACAGTAAGATCAAATTCGAGCATAAAACATATGGTCGAATGGTAGTCAGAAATTTATGGGGCAATAATTTAAAACCAAAAAACGCCTGTACTAGGAGTACCGTGTTCTTCTGAAAGTTACCCGCTGACATATTATAGTTATTAAAATATGTCTTTATTCAATCTGATGGCATGTAACAAACACAAAAAAAATAATCAAAAATGTCTATCAGTACATTCGCGCTATATAAACGCTGCACGAAATACTGATCCGGATATTTGTTTTACAGTACAGTATGGCATCCTGCTCGGTGCTAGCGGTCTCATCCAGGCGGTCTTCCTACTAGCCGCCGGCTCTCTCGGTGTCCACGCCGTCAGGAAGGTCCGCTCGTGTAATGTGGACGCCAAACCCTTCCGCATCTGCGGCATTCTCAACCACGTTCTCTGTGCGTTGTACCTTCTGGAGTTGTTTGTACTTATACTGGGTGGCATTCTAGTTGCTGCGGCTCCCAGCGCCGGGGTGTATTTGCTAGGGCACTTGGGGATTGTGGGCGGGGGGCCGTCGGCGGAGCGCGCTGATCGTTCGGATATTCTGTATCTACTCATGTTCGTCACCATCTGTACCTTAATGCTCATCCTAACGCTGTGTGCGGCCAAGATTGCCCGCCGGAATCAGGCTATCATTCTGGCCGGACCCATAATGGCCGGGTATCCCTTGTCAGCGTCATGGAACACGCCATACTCGGCGGTTAAAACACAGGAGAATAAGGATGAATATGAATATAATTAGTTTTTCATCGGACTTATCCAACAAGTGGTCTAATTGGTACGTAAAGAAGAACGCTTTTTAATCTCCAGTCATAAAACATCTCTTATTTTGCAGCTGTTCTCTGATTATGTACCGTAAGTTCGTAACTGGAACATCAATTTAACGTGGCCGTTTATTTACCGGTTGGTACGATTTTCAGGATGTCGTAGCTCGCGATCGCAATATCTTGACCATCGATGCTTTCACCGCGGAAATCTCTCTTTGGAAATGGAAACTCAAGAATTCCTCTTCATCTTTACATTTATGGTCGCTCATTATATGTGCTCGCTCTTTGGCTGCTCAAAATTGTTTATGCGCGAAGTATTAGATTTTATTTTGTTTGTTGTTTTACGCTGTACAGATTTCTTGGTTTCGTACTGAGGCCTGTTATGCTGTGATTAGATTGTGCTTTACAATTTACTCGATGGGTCCTCGTTTTCCACGAGGATTTTTGACTTTACTTGTTCGTCTGCAGCGCTGTTTGCTAAACCGGTGATTTGTTGCCGTAGCATGTTTGAAACATTTTTGTCAATGTTTCATGGACGTTTACTACTGATATTCTTATAACTGTCATCTGTTCGTTAAAATAACGTTTGCGCTGGAACTTTTCTAACCCAGTAGTACTGAGTCTTAATGACTGCTGACGTCTTATGTGAAAACGATGCTGAAAAATGTGCATATACTTTGCTGGAAATTCTTGGACCAAGAACGAGGTAATGCCTCTTCTCGAGAAAAATCGGCGGCCGAACCGTCGAGAAGTTGTGGTCACGACGGCCGGCCGTAGTAAATGGTTATTGCGACCGCTCATGGGGAGCGTTAGTTTTTTAATATGAAGTTTGTAAGTTTCTTTGTGCCGACTTTCTAGTCAGGGCTATTGCCATTAAATGTTGATTGAAAAAAATAGGCATACTTACAATACAATACTCGTACCGTTGTCACCCGATCTTGCCGGCGGCCGCCTGTTTCCCCGCCTCTAAACGTACGAATTCGTACTTCCGATACGCGTTCACGCTGGTTTTAAGTTTAACACAGTGAGTACGTGCACCATTCGTACTCCTGATCCGGCCTTTTCCGGGATCCGGAAACACAGTTCTTGATCCGACTTAACGGTCTTTCCATAGCATGACTGAACCGACAGACCTCTTTCAGTCTCCTGTTTTCTGTCTTGTAAGACAGGATACTGATCAAAGAGGCCTGTCGGTTGATCAGTCATGCTATGGTCTTTCTGGGATTTGTCTAAATCTGCTTCTGCTGTTTTCGTTCTTTAAAATTCATAAACTGATTGTGAATCACGTAACAGCTATAAAAAATGAGATTTTAATTTGGAAACGCGTGCTTTCAGTCTTCAGGCAGACGGTTCAGCTGATCGTCTACCGTACAAAAGCACGCGTTTCCAAATTAAAAACTCGTTTTTTTTAAGTTGTACTGTATGCAGACAGTACATGCACAAATTCTACGCAGCCCCGTCGTTAAGAAATTGCCAGCTGCCGACAGCCGCCGGATCGCACCGCATTTGTTGTCCACGTTCGCGATTTGCGTATAGCGGTGCAACCAGGCCGGTCCAGTTTGACATTATTGAAGCACACTATTGATCTTTTCAGAATCCAGAGCATGTAAATTTCATCATCGGACGTCTTACTGTGCATCGGCTGTATAACAGATTACGATGAGCTGGTTTTTTTGTACTTTTACCGTCCGCTGACTACATATTCAATCATGGAAGTTCAAGGCTACGTTTTGGAGGGAATACCCAGACTACGATGCCTATCAATTACGGAGATCGTCTTTGGTGTAATCGGAACGATTGCAATACTACCAGTAGCTATCTTTTCGCGTAAGATTGTCTTACTTGTTAAGCGTTAAAGTGCACATTCTTCTGCTTCAAAGCACTTTAACAATTCATGTCACAATTGCCAGGCTTTCATTTGTGATAAATACATTAATTTTGCCTACATTGCTCCGAGACATTTCCCGACCTGCAGCGATTCTGATCTTGCGGTAAGAATCTCTGCAGCCGGGTATTGTGGTGGCAAATGACAAACTTTATGCATCTACCGTTTACGGAAGCCCGGCAGTTGTACTGCGAACTCACAAAAATGTAACGTAAAATTTTTGCATAATACGGTACTGTCTCGTAGTTGAAAAAATCAAATTTGACCTATGGTCGAACGTCGGCAGGAAATTAGGGCCAGTACTCAAAGCCAAAAAAATTAACAATACCGTATTAAAACTGCATATGCGTATGTACATACATCTTATATACATAGCTATAATCATATTACAGACTATAGCTATCGTGAGAATTCACTTGCAAATTGCTTTGTGTAGCGTTTCCAACTTCCCTGTATCATATTGTTTTAACATCGAACATTTACAGTATATATGAGTTATAATATAACACAGTACTGCACTTTTAGTACTATTTAAACTGTGTTTATTCGGCTTAAGCCCAGTTGTATAGTATTACCAAAAAAAAGCAGTTCACACTAAGAATTTGTATTTAAATGTATTATGGTGCAGTTCGCAAAGTGCAGGGAACCGCTGGGCAGCAACACGTACACCTGATCAGTGATTTCCCGCTGTATATTTGTTTATATACTTGTTTTGCAGGACCGTACGGTAGCCTGCTCGCCGGTAGCGGTCTTATCCTGGCGGCCTTGCTAACAGCGGCCGGCTCTCTCGGCGTCCACGCGGTCAACCAGGTCCGCTCGCGTATCGTGGACGTCAAGTTCTTCCGGATCTGCGGCATTCTCAACCTCGTTCTCTGCGGCCTATACTGTCTGGAGTTGTTTATATTCATCCTGGGTGGGATTCTGCTGGCTGCGGCTCCCAACGCCGGCGCGTGTTTACTGGCGCACTTTGGGATTTATTCCAGGGGGGCATGCACGGGCCACGATGTTTCGGATCAGTGGGGCGCGGAGTTTCGCTGGAGTCATGTTGTCCCGGTCCTTATGTTGCTAGCCCTTAGCATAACCATCTGTGCCCTAATGGTCGCCCTAACGGCTACGGCGGCCAAGATTGCACGCCGGAATCAGGCTGTTATTCTGGCCGGACCGAGTGCCGGGTATCCCTTGTTACCAGCGGTGAACACCCAATACTAGGCGGTTACAACACAATGGGTGTCTCATGCTTAAAAATTAATAGTAAGCAGGTTTTCGTCGGACTTATTTGTTAGGTGTGGTCGAAATGGTGCTATATAGATGAACGCTTTTTAAGCTCTTCATTAGGTATATCGCTTATTTTCTCCATTATAACATGCACTGTTATACGTATACGGACAACGACCACATACGTACTCCACACTTATGAACGCTAAAATAAAGGTTCGTCGTGTTTGGGTTGTTACAGCCAAGCGTACGCATTTTTCTTAATTTTGTATCCTTTTATCGATATCGGAAAACTTGAAGTTTATTGATTTAACTACTACGTTATTGGTCGATAGGGTTTTTGGTTTTCCAGCCCTAGTAAGGTAACTAAACCGTAATTTGCCAGACTGAACGTCCGTAACATTTGACCAGTTTGTTTCAGAATGTCGAGTTCGTAGGATCCGGAGTGATCGATTATGAGATCGCACAACTTGACCATCAGTGCTTTCGCTACTGTGGAAATCTCTCATTGGAAATGGAAACTGAAGAATTCATATTCATCTTTAGATTAATTTTATTGTGCTATTTGGCTGCTCAAGATCGTCTATGCTCGATGAAGTATTAGATTTTGTTCTTTTTGTTAGTTTTGCGCTATAGAAATTTTTTGGTTTCGTACTGACGTCTGTTATATTGATTATGCTGTGATCTGGATTAGATTGTGCTTCGAGATTACGCGATGGATTCTCGTCTTCGACGAGGATGTTTGACTTTACTTGCTCATCGGCAGCGTTGTTGTGAAACTGCTTATTTTATTTTCATCGGATTTTTGGGGTAATTGTTCTCCAGACATTTTTATCAATGTTTTCGTACCACGTTTCATGGAAGTTTTACTACTTAGTACAGTATTTATGCGACTGTTATGTGCTGTATAAAATAATGTTTTCGCTGGAAGATTTCTACTCTAGAAATACTCAGTAATGACATCTTGCGTGTAAACGATGATGAGAAATTTATGTCCACTGTGCTGAAAATTTTCAGACCAGGTCAGAATAACTCTCTTGTTGAATCTTGAGTCTTGACAACAAAACCGGCGGCCGAGCCTTCGAGAAATAAGTCGTCAGTACGACCGCCCATTGTAAGGGTCGCTGGCGCTGCGACCGCCCTAGGGGACGTTATAATTACTTTGACTACTGGGCAAAGCTTGAAAATCAAGCCTTGAAATTTGACTGACTTGGTTTCCATTTGAATGTTCATGTCCATCTCAAAATTTTTTTTGCCATGAATATATGAAATCTGTCGTTTATTTTCGTTGTTCTGGGCGTTAATCTGCTGTAAGTCACCAGTATGGAGCTCGCTATTCGTGCTGTCCTGGACGAGGGAATATCCTTACGAGCGGCTGCCAAGAAGTACAATGTTCCAAAGAACACTTTGCACCACAGGTTAGAAAAGCGTCATAACATGCAAAAACGTGGAGCATCGAGGAAAACGCTGTCCGATGCTGATGAAGCCTTCCTGTCCGATTACCTGCTGAAATGCGCTATATTAGGAGTGACACTGAATGCCTCGTCGTTGAGAAAACTGATACTGAAGATCGCTGCACGGAAAGGTACGTGCGAACCTAAGCTTTCGTGCAATCTCTACAAAAGTAAAAAACGCTTTGCTGATACGCGATTCAGGTAGGCTAACGCAGAATCGAGTAAAATTCTGCCTCGTGTTGCTTGAACAACAGAAAAATGCTCTAGATTGACGAAAGCAGTCGCATTACAGGTCTTTCCGAAATGGGGAAGAAGCAGTTCAACTCGTTCATGGAACACCATCCCGAGATGACCGACCGCATCACCCAGTGCGTGAACCGTTCCAAATCCATGGACTGGACCCTGGAGAACTGTCCCAACTGGATATCGGCCATGGAGGATCTCTACAACAACGGCTGGCTATCCGACCCCCAGGGCCTCTTCTACCTGGACGAAGCCGTCACCGCCGTCTCCGACCGAGTGGATTTTGTCCGCGTGGCCAAGTTCAACGTGCGCCCGAAGAGGGACGCGGTCCCCGATGCCGAGGGGAAGTATGTCCGCCCCCCGCGGACCCTGGTGACGGTGGTGAGTGGGGGGAATTGTGCGGGGATGGCACTGCGCCCGTTGATTGCGTATAACGATGGAGTGAGTGTCACGACGGATGTCAAGGAGGCGGGGGATTATTGCTACTGGGTGGGGGTGAATCATAATGGGATTGTCGATGGGGATGTGTCGGCGGAGTATGTCAGGAGGGAACTGTTGCCATCGATGACTGCTACGAAGGTATGTGCAACTGGATTGACAGTTTAATTTGCGGGCCTAAATCTATCGAGAAAAATCGAATTTTTCCTGTTTAGTTTATCCGCTTCCTACGTGGAATTTTGCCGTTATTATTTCGCATTTTGTCATTAAGTTTTGCTGTTTTTCACGTAAATACTTTACTTGCACAGGCAAGTAAATGTTCCGTCAGTTAAACTTTTTTTTAGTGTTTTTATCTTACTAGTATGTACTTTTTAATAAACAGATAACGGTTAGATTTTTGGGTCTGAAATTTCTTACACTCCCATGACGTCGTTTTTGAATATTTAAACTGTATCTTCACTTGGTTGTTGATTTTTTGTGATGAATTTCGCCTTTGGTTTCTTTTCCCTAACATTTGTGTTGTTGCTATCATAATTTTGGGCGTAGGTTTTCATTGCATACGATAAGACACAGTGCACGATAATGGAAAATTAAATGATGCTTGACCATTCTGTTGCAGAATGTGATCTTTGTCAATGGCCACGGTTCACATATCATCAGCGAGGATGTCATAATTGACTGCGTGGATTCCGGTAAAGAAATCCGAATTATTACGGTCCCTACTGATCGGACGCAGAAGAAACCACCGCTGAATATGAAAATGTTCGCTCCACCTAAACAATTTTGGCGAGAGTTTCTACGTGAACAAATCCCCATGATAAAGCACGGAGTAAGTCCACAGTTCCCTAAATGACTGGAAAAAAATAAGTATTATGGAAAATAGGGATTTTTGGACGCTTTCATGAACTAAAACTCCAAACAGAAAACTGTAGCGAGCTAATGGGGAAATTTACAGTTTCTACACAAAGCACAACATTTTATTAATAGCAGCATGAAAATTGTCGTAGCTATTAATTTTTTGGATCATTTTCTTGTGTACCATCTAGATTCCTTTTCATAGATTGATAAACCCAGCTTCGCATGGCAAATGCGTCTCAAATGGACACAGAGTGACATTGACGGCAAAGTGCGGTCGGATTTCGCTACAGCGGGTATCTCCCCGTTTGATCCAGCCGTGGTATCCACTATGGCATTTCCCATATCTCCGACAATGCAGAAACAACTGCCGACCACTCCGGCCCCTGCTCCGCCTTCGCAGATGTTCGTCAAAGAGTTCAACGATGTGCGGAATGCACTGCGCAGTATTCAGCGGTTAGAAGAGAGCGATGTGATGAATATTATGCATTTTGCCAAACGAACCCTCGAAGGATTCGGACCCGCGGTTCCGGGAGCCAGTGCCACTTCGCGTAAACGAACGAAGAAAAGATCCCCTCCGAAAAAATCGAAAAATCTTAAGAAACGGTAGGATTTATTGGAATTAGCGAATACATTTTGATGAAATTGTTTTTGCGAATTTCTGGATGTACAAAATACTCATATCTGAATTTAATTCCGATGGCCTGGCCATTCTGTACCATACCATGATCAGCTGTTGTATATTTCTACTGTGTTATATCCGGTTGATCGTTGGCGAGTTGATGAAATAAACGATATGTTAATACATGTTCTTTTTGACTACAGAAAAGCAAAGAAAATAGAAATCTCTCATTTTTGAATATTATTCATCAGTACCAGCGTTATGGTATGAACTTGTTTGTTGTTTTGCTGTCTCTGTACAATTACAGTATTATTAAGTTGAGAGCATCACTGATATTTGCATTACATTTATTTCTTCGGTAAAAATGGATTTACAAGCAACGCCATATGGTTCATCGTTTTTGTTCATATCACAATATATCATCTGCTACTTTTCCGCCATCCCACTGTTTCTTATTCTGTAGCAGCGGTTGACTTTCATGCATATCCTCTATTCTTTCGATATTTTTAACGGGTGTCAGGTTGGGATTAACCGCCAACAACATGGGATAGCGCATTCGAAAGTAACTAAACTCGGCGATAAAAGTGCCAAAATACAGCAATTCCAGCGCCATCAGTGACCACTCGGCCACCACCGCCACGATATGCGGTTTGTATCCTCCCGTTTCCCGTGTCCAGTGGAGACGTTCGTACAGGCTGGTCGGTTCATGGACTACCTGACTGTAGGCTGTACCGTTGGCCACTATCATGGTAATCAGCGCAAAGGTGCTGCAAATGGTCAGTACCACCCGGCAGGTCATGCGACCCCGGGAGATGGGAGCGGCGATGTGGGCGTGCCGGGAAATGTGGACGTCAATCCCCATGTAGATCACGCCCAGACCGAGGACCATGAAAGCGCCCATCATGTGTACCGGTGTAACGAAGACACTCTACAAACAACCGAAACGATTTGCTATCTGAAATTGAGTTCATTCTTCTCGAGCGTACCATGACTAACAAACAGGACACAAAAAACGCACACGCAGCAACACTAACAGTTGTAAGGCTTCTTAAAATAGACTGCACGTAGACAGATCCCTTTTCTTATGTAGAGAGTACTTTGTACTGCACGAATGCTTGATCGAGCCAAAAATTCAGATTTTATATATTATTACTGTTCATGTTGTATAGTCTGTTACATCGCTACTCAAAATATTAGAGTGAGAAAATGAATCTGCCACTGCTCTACGAAATCTCCAAAATTTAATATCGATGCTGCATCGAGCTCTTACATAAGCAAATACAGATACAAAACTGACGATAAAACCGTTGCTATTATCTTCACCTCGGCTTTGAACTCATATATAAGTTACTACTATATAGTTCGACAACAATTACGATTTCGTGTGTGCATTCAATTTAATACAGAAATAGATTATTACGTGTTCGTATATTATAAAGAGAATATATAGCGAGTGTTAATTGCAGCAGTTGTATATAGCGCCAGCTATGTTATACTTTGCCATTAAAAAAATTGTGAGACTTATAAAGAGAACATCTGTCACGCGAAAATCTGCATTCTGATACCTGGTAATTGCCGACAAAACTGATTCCCAGCGCGCCCAACAATCCCAACACCAGGTTTGCCTCAATGAACCGGTCATACCGCCGCAACTGCGACCGATCCCCAAAGTCTCGCAACACCAAATACCGGAAATAAAACGTTATGGCAAACAGCACCGCGGCAATATTTAACACTTGCGAAAACAAGCAGGATTCCGGGGCCCGGGCACCCAGATCACTGATATACGGGGAAAACGCTTCGAAATGATCTTCTGCCACGCCCCACACCCACAGAACAACGAAACTGATCGGCAGTAATATGTACAGAATAATGGGAACTGTTCTTATATCCAACTCATTCAAATCCGTCATTGTGACTATCAGATTAGTGATATTGTGGTAGTTTCTCCCAAAATCATTTTTATCATAATAATATTATGTTACACGGATAAAAAGCTCAGCTTATTAGCACACACTGGCTAATAAACCCTTAAGGCATCAGAAGCAGCATTTATAGCTTACTTTAAACATAACCAGTTCAAGATGAACCTAGATTAAAAAAACTCACCCGAGGCAAAAATTGTATAGATACGTGCAATCTACCAGCAACATTAATATTACGATATTTTACGTAGACCATATAACGTGAGAAACAGTTGGGTAGCTGTTTATATATACTTCATGTATGCAGCATGCACATAATAATTATAAAGACACATCAATACCGTGTATCGTTTTATTTGAATTAATAACCCATAATTATGCCATTTCCGTACCACTCCCCGCGTCAACAATCTCCTTAGTCTCCGCACCGAAATCCATGGGCAACTCCACCTGCTCATCCGGTTCCGGGCGTTGTGGACCGGATCGGGATTCGGTCAGCATACGGCTCTGGGAGTCATCCAGGCCCAACTGATACTCCACAATAGGGATGGTAGTCTCCGCATCGACTTCGTCCGTCTGTGATTCAGCCAGCGGGACACCGCGATTTCTCGGTAGGCGATCGCCCATCTTCCGCATAATACTGCCGGGGCCTTCGTCTTCCACTTGCCAGTCAAAGAACTGGGGTAATAGGTTATGGCGCATTTCTTCATCTTCGTCTGCGACCCATTGCTCGTATTGACGGATAGATTCCTGTTGGAATAACGTGCGAATGAATAATGTTTACGGATAAAAAAAAGATAAAAAAAACTCGAAGATAAATTAAAATAAAACAAATCACAAAATGTAATCAAGTGATCTCTACTATCGTGTACGCAAAACCTATCTTTTTATGGCATAAATCTTACTAATCTCATATTACCTAGAATGTTTCAAAAAGGCGAAAAAAACAATATTTTCTGATTTATTCATTAGTTAATATCGTTATTCGCTAATATAGAAACCATACCTGGTACACATCATTTGTCTTATCTTTGACCATCTCCCTCTTCCCGGCTGGTTCCGGTGGGATGATCGGACCAGGTCGATATGCCAGATTGTACACCGGATCCAGAACATCCTCTGGTTCAAATACCGGCAACGACTTGCCGGCTTTCTGAGCATTAGCGACGGCTTCGGTGCGTGCTGCGGCTTCCTTCTTGATAGCGGCCAGTTTCTCACGGCCACGCCCTTCCAAGATCTTTTCCCGCCTACCTTCCCTCTCGAACAACTGAAACAATAACAGTATCAAAATTTCTTCATCTGTCGCTATTATGGAAACTGCAGTCGATGCGCACCTCGCCAACATCGGTTTTCTCCTTTTGCGTCGGGATATACAACGCATTGCTGACCTCGACTACACCCCATGTTCCGTCCATGGCTCCCACAGCGTAGAGACGGCCTTCTTCGTGGGCTGTCACACATGTCAGACAATGCAGATCGACCTATAGAAGCCAAAAATTCAAGCATTTATAGTACATTTTCAAGACTGAAGACTGAAATTGTTTCAAACATTTTGATATGCTTAACAAAATGCTAACACTCAACGCTGCAGAAATATGCGCGTGACGACGTGATTGTGCATCAATCGTCTAAAACTCTTTTTTTCTAGTTTTATCGTATGTACATACAGTATATGGATTCATACATGCGTATACTAGTTTTCAAAAAAGGCCTTATGCAGTCATTCGACTAAAAGTCCAAACAGGATAAAGAAACGGACCGCATAACGAAATACCACGGTATTTTAAAATAGACAAATTTTGCTATTTTTCGTACTTGCAAAGATGCCGCAGGTGCCACGCATCGCGCTCCCCGGTTAAGGTCCCATGCGGAAAACTGTCCAGTGGTCTGCGTGGTAACAAAGACACCGCAACGCGTCGGACTCCAACATCCACACGTGAAATGACCTTCTTGTGGCCTGACAAAAACCACCACTGCCTTTCATTACATTGACTTAATCAGGATATCAACGCTTACCTGGTGTTGATAATCCAACTGTCGCGACAATCATCGGCAAAAATCTACAACAAAAAACGTGTCCTAACTGCTTAAACGAAGATTAAAACTGCGTATAATTACTTTGACATCATCGCAGCTAACGGTGAGCATATATCGCGGATGGGCAGGATTGCGTTGGAGCGAAAGTATCGGCGTGATGATGTCTTTCCACACCCAGGTGATCTTTTCGTGGGCACTTTTGGATTTGCGATTAATGTTGAAAATGTAGCCTTTTTCACTGCCAGCACATAGCCGACTGGGCTGTGTATAAAACACACCACAGATTAGTTAGTTATTTAGTTATCCCAATACGCTATATCATATGTATACATGAGATGGCATTTTTATTTTCACAAAATGCTACGGTATGAAAAGAGAAATAAAAAAAGGAAAGAAACTCTTATTTTCAAAAATTTTGTACGACTTTATATAGTGTATGTACCGGTGTGACCATCATATTATCATCAGCGGACTAGATGAAGTGGCTGGCACTACACTACGAAACTCAATACATTTCCTGAACTCTGAATGAATGGAACAATAATGATCAGCATACCTTTCTTCAAATTATTCTAGAATTTCCTATTTTATGCCACGCGAAAATAGAAATAATTATATTCAACATTTACATCCAGAAAGTATTTCTGAGTTGGAGGATTTCGAACCATTCTTACAGCCCAAAAATTAGAAAAATCCAGAAAAGTTTCGTTCAAACGCTTACAATTCCTTGGTCGAAATCAACGCATGCCGACGGTGCCCCGTCGCTGATAGCTGGTGTCTTTGTGCGATTCGGGTCCAGGATGATCTTCTCCACGGGTTCGTTCCATTTGCGAATATCCCAGAATATCATCTAATAAAAATAACCCTCGTATTCACGCGCGAATGACTTGCATCAGGTATATGTAATTCACCTGTCCGTCCATACCGACCGATACCAAATCGGTCATCGTTTTCGACTGCAACCACTGGACTTTGCGGCACATTTTTAAATGACCCACATCCAGATCGGTTATTACATTGGGCTCTTCACCAGCACGAAGATCCCATTGACCTTAAGAATACGGAAATATAAATAATATAAAAAACATACGAAAATTCAGTAAGAATCGTATTTCGAAAGCGAACCCAACAGTTCAACACACTGTGCTGTTCTAGAACGTTACTGGAAAAAACTGGACAGAAAAGAAAGAAATACGGCAAATGTACCAAACCGGCAGGTGAACATCCATAAGAGACAGTTTAACGAATTATTCAGTTTGATAACGGTCCACGGAAAAATTATCTCGAAGAGGTTACTCAGTTCCTGTAAACTTGTCGTATAGGGTTGAGGGAGGAGTAAGCGTAGTGAAATGGCATCGAAATAGCATCAAAATCGTCGCAAATTGCCCATTGCCGAATGTTTGCACCAGGGTTCCGTATCTGAGTTACCTGATGAACTGAAACACTTTAATTTCCGAGAATAATTTTTTAATATCCCTGTATTTTTAGCATTCATATTTTACGTGGATGAAATTTCGAACGACATTCATACTACATTTTTTGCCCTTCAAAGGTCACCGGCGACACGACTTACAAAGCTGTCCAGTCCACAACGCTCCCACCAAGCAGTTAAGGTCTTTAGGATTGTAGATAATCGAGTACAGTCGAAAAGGTGGAACAAAATTCTGCAGAGGTTTGTAGAGAAGATCTGCAAAAAATACCATCAAAGTTACAGGGAAACCGTTTCTTGTTACAGGAACATACTAACATCCCACACAGATCCAAATAACGCTGCGTCATTGTAGGGAATATCATTGTGGCCGATTTCCTGGTAGGCGACTGCCACTTTTCCCGAGTCTTTGGGGAAGAAGAACAAATCTTGGACTTTGCGTTGATGGTTGCATGTAGAATCTCTACGGTGGGAAAAAGGTGTGTTTTGAAAGAATACGAGGGCTAATATGTTCAATGTTCGTACTGATACTCCGCGATAAGTTGGCATTTGAAGCCATCTTGATACGTCACATCGATTTCGTCTTCGTCGAAATACTGCTCCAAGTAGTTGAAGATGTTGTTATCTTTGACCATTTCCTCCACTTCCTGTTTAGCAGTGGATTAAGTAAAAAGGCGATAATTCAAGCAAGAAATATCATTAATTCATAAAAATAATGTGATATCCGGAACTACGATTGCAAGTAGAAGTTTGTCTAAATCATCATATAAATACCTTCCCTCTTATTAAATGATTTTTTGAGCAAACAAAAATCTCCAAAAGATTAGTAAAACAATTCGTCAAAAAAGGTACTCCCTTATTCTTCGGTGGTAACTAAATTCTGACGGATATCCAATAATGTGGAATGTAAAGGGCAGTTATATCATGTAGTTGCAGCTAGTTAGTCGTTACCTTTCCAGCGCCAGTGACAAACGTGATATATGGTTCCTCTTTTTCGATGATCTTCCGATATCGCTGCGTCTGTTCAGGATCATTAACCTGCACATCCTTCGGCCAGGCACCTTCCATAAAATTAACGGAACGCGTCTCCGTCTCCGGAAGTTCCGTTTGTGTCTGTAACAATCCGGCCAGTTCACATGACATCACAAATTAATATAGTACATTAGAAATCTGTACATACACATTCAGTACAAAAATCTGTACATATGCAATATACATTCGGATATGTTTTTACTATAAGCAAAAAAACCTATTTCAGTAGGATTTGAGAATTAACATGTGTTTTGTACCGAATTGATCGAGCAGGTGCATCCTTCCTGGATGCCCACACTGGTAAAGATTTTCTCCACAAACTGCTCCTGTCTCTCCCTGTTACTGTGTCGTTGAATGATATGCACGGGCTCCAAGTGTTCATATTGAATAAACTGCCCGAAATCACGCAGCTGCTTGGGAATGAATGTCCGCAGGCGGGGATACGGCGGCTCCGCTTCTGCTGGCGTATCGCCAGAATCACCAGGTTTACGATCGCCCATTGTTAGAAAAAATACCAACAAAAATCGGATTCAACGCACTCGTACTTTCACTCGTAAACTCAGAGCAAACATAATGAGTAAGTTGCCAGGCACATTACTGCTAGCACCTCCTCTCGTTCGAAACGAAATCATCGACAATTTTTATTGCTGAATTTCTGATAAAACATTCTTTAACAAAACCTGGAAAAGTAAATAACAAGTATCTAACAGATTAAAATGTGTTTAAGTGGTTACACTTTTGGCGCTTAGTTCTGAAATAATCCGTGAAGCATCAGCCGATTCATCTAAATCACCCTCTTCAAAATCCATGGAAAAACTATCAAAACTGGAAGCATTAATTAACACATCCATCCGGCCCATAATCAACTTAAGCTGAACTTGATTATCCACTTCTCGTCGTAGAATATCCTGGAATTTATTTATTAATTCATCCAAACGATTCAGACGACCGTACATACAGGGATAAAGTTCTGTAACAGAAAAACAAAATTTGTAAATTATTATCTTTGGAAACAGCTTCACAATAACATCATGAAAAAATGAATACTTACTCCAGACTAAATCGGCCAAAGCCAGCACAACTTGGGCAAACCGTGGATCGGTGATGTATGTGCACATAAACCATAAAATATCCACCAGCTCCAAATCTGTTCGGCCACCGACAGCAGCTGGAAGACCGCTTCGACGGTCAATTTCTTGTATAACGGAGACAGTCACATCCGGTTGAAGACCCCAGACAAATTGCTACGACAAATTTCGCTGTTTAGTTTATAAAATAAATAAGTGCTAGCAGAACGATATGCAGTATCAAAAGCATTAGGTCTCAGAAAGTAACTGAAAGGAAAAACGCTGATACGTAAACTAATACGCTAAAACATCGATAATTTACTAATCAATACCAAAGAATAATAAAATAAAACGAATATCATAAGTTGTCGAATTATAATTCCTAATCCAAATCTTTTCAAACGTAGTTAGCATTCGTGTACGACTTATGGACCATTTGCTTAATCGTTTTTGTAGAATATGTCAACCTGTCAATTAAGAGTTCAAAGCTGAAGAAAATTCAATCCAATGTAAGAAAAAAATTCAGTACAAACAACTGCAAAGAAATAATTGAATGGCAAAATAAGTATACTAATACTTTCATGCTTAGGGAAGAACGGACCATACATAGAATCACCAGATATACTGCAAATCCGATATGTACGGCTAAAACACACAACAGCGTGCATACCTTCATGACACGGGTTAACGCTTTGGAGAACTCGAAGGATTTGAGATATTTATCATGTCGCGCCAAATTCGGTCGGGATTGTTCCCGTACCACAATTGCATCCTGTCGGAAAGTAAAATAATCAGTCAAAAAAAGCATTCACAGTCCAGATCGAGGGTACCTCATCCGGCTGGAACATCTTTTCCCGCATCAAATACCGTCCAAACGGTCTCTTCTCCAGTCGCCGCATCTCCCGTTCTTCCTCATCAACGGGAGTCTTCCGCTTATGCAGTGATATCACACCATCGGACATACCGACACACATCAATTCATCATCCATCTAATAACATCAGACGTAATCAAAATTCCTCCACAGTCCAAAAAATGTAATTATGATGTTTTACCGAAACGCCGACGCTCAATACAGGTGACGGGAAGTCAAACGAGTGGACCGGTGCATAACTGACCACATCATACACCTTGACATGCCGATCAATGGATGCCGAGAGGAAGCGCTTGTAATTACTGGCAAAACACACATCCGTGATGGTTTTGTGGTGATGACTTAATGTGGCCATCGGAGCGGCTGATGACATGATATCCCATATTTTGATCGACGTTCCACCTGTTTAACCATCATTAACGCGTAAAAAGGAAGTTTTTTTGCAAAAACTAACCGGCTGTCATAAACACATTCCCACTGGGAAACATCAGTACTGCTTCGACTGGAGCGCCATGATTAACTTCCACGACGGGAGCTTTCTCCCGCAGATCAAATACTCGGGCTTTATGGTCGTAGCAGCCGGAGACCATAATATCCGGGGTGCTGGCGCTCGTATCACCCGCTCGGACATAATCCTGTGCCAATAAAAAAGATAAAAATGTCAGTTTATTCTGGAATTCCGTGCCGATTATGGCAAATCATCAAAACCTTCTTTTTCAGAAAATAACACCAATACAATTCAAAATGATAAACATATAAATAAATAATAAATATATTACTAATACAAAACGAAAAGATGCAAAATTAACAATTAATCAAAATATTTTTTCCAATAAATGCATTATATTATAGCGAATAATCATGAGATATGTGAACAAATTGAACGTAAAGATTAAACTTACACCATGGTCCCTAAAGGAACGAACTTGCATCTGGGCCGGAATATCAAAGTACCGAGCACTCCGATCATCTCCGAACGATACGAGATGAGTATTATCGCAGGTAAACTGCGTGCAATGCACCGGGCTACAGCGAAACACAAATCTGCTGCATAATTCAAAAAATAAATTTATAATCCAGAATACGCACTTTCTGTGGTTCTTGAACTCTCGAAGGAGTGATTTCGTTCCCATATCAAAAACACGAACTATTCCTTCTTGTCCACCAACGGACTGTAAAAAAACATAAAATACACAGAAATCCAGGTCAAGAACCGAAAGGATCTGAATTACCAGGAGCTTCCCGTCCGAGCGGAACTCCGCTCCATACGCAGCTTCTTTGAAACGAGAGAATACCTTGGATGATTCCAGCGAAGTGGGGTTAAAAACCTGGACCTGTAACCCGAAAGTTGCACCAAATGACGGATTACTTAAACAGTTTTCGAACTCTACCTTGGCAGAGCTCGTAACAGCGCACAGATGCGGTTTCTTCTTGGAGAAACTGACATTCTGAATCGGACCGTACTCTTTGATCGTCACGGGAAACTGGAACAGTTTGGGCTTTATTAACACAGGATAATGTAGTCTGCATGTGCGCTTACACTGAAATCAGTCCAGTATTTGTTTTCCGGAGTAGGTTCTCCTTTCAGACGCGGCAATCTTTTGCGCTCGATCGGCTTGAAATCAGCCATTCTCGGCGTGTAGCGACGAAACCGCTGTCTAAACGATGCTGTGATATTAATCCGCAACAAAGAGATCGATGCTCTCAACACACGAAGATTGTTTTGATCGGATAAATCACAAGCTACGGCTTGAATCTCAGCAAAGTTGAGCAAACATCTTACCAATTTATTAGAGAATTTTACGAATGCATACGGAAAAGCCGCTTGTTCTTGCGAAATGGCTAAAAAAGTCGTGCAGTCGCGTGCGGTTACCATAAAAGCAAATCTAAAAGCGCCGCACCCACCCGGGATTAAGACTGTAGCTGCCGATATCGACTTCCGGTATTGACTTTAATTTATCTTTATGGATTTTTGATTAGCACCTTTTTTTCTTAGTTGTTGTTTTTCCATTTTTTGTGTCTTTTCAGAGTTCTCGGAAAAGATGTTGCCGTTCAGTTTACCATCAATCTGTTTCGGATATATAACGTTTTCTGGCTTCGTTCATAATGTTGAATAACTGTTCTGTTCACGCGAAACTGCACGGCGCAGCAGCGCGATCCCATCCCAATTCGGCTAGAAAAAATGTTCTCCTGGGCACGGCGAACGCATCGCGTTTTCTACATCTTCATCGCTGGTGTTTTCCTACAGTACCTAGTTGTATACACCGTTTGGAATTATTTTTGTCAGTGTGACGGACAGTCCGGACTACTTTCCGGCGCGCCAACGCGGCAGACCCCTGGAACGTTTACTTGCGTTTTCGCGGACATTGATGCTCAATTCACTGATCTTCCTGAAGTTGTTGCTGTACTGGAAAAGCATGCGGAGATTAAGAGAATTATTACCGTTACCAGTGAAAAGATTTATCCTCCTGTGAAGATTGATTCGAAGAAGCACGTCTTTCTGGAACTGGGACCAAGTATTTCGCCGTCGAAATCCCGCGTGGAAATCTCCCCTTTGTTTAGCACAGAATGGGTCCTCCTGCTTCCCGATTTCCTTTCTTTTGACATCAGTCAACTGAGTATGTCTATCGCTAATTCTGAGAACGGCGAATTTTTGGAAATTTTTTGGGGGGTGTTACCATTTTATATAGCAGTATAATTTTGGGTACCGGTGCTTTTTTAATTGAGTCTTCATTTTAATTTTTAGAAGTCAATTTTTTCTAATTTTGCATACCTGATATGTGTTATATTGATATTTTTAATTCACGAAAAATAAAAACCATAACAAATCTTTATTACATGTTAGAGCCGTTTTCTGAAAGAATCTCTGCGTAATTTTTCGAGTAATCCTGCTGTTTGTGTGCAGTTAGATTTTTAGAATAATTTCGCTCAATTTTGCAGATTTGCCTGCCTTTATCCATGAGGCCGAGCTTGCACGACCCGATATCAGAATCTTCTTGATAAAAATCCGAGGGAAACGTTTATCCTGCCACTCCGTCTTGTACGCCCATGCAGATTGGACACTGTATATGAACAGCACTTCCGGTCCGGATTGCGATGGTGTGACTGGAACGGCCATTTACCTACTGAAAACGGATGATTTTCTGAGTTTAGTGGAACCTTTTGCTCAGCCGATCGACGAGAGTCTGCTCATACAGGGATCTGTGAAGGGATGGAAAATGATCATATTATCGGCGGAAACACCGTTTTCCAGGAGCACGCGCCTTCTCGAACCAGCGGTGAGTAAATAAAAAAATTTCTGAATGGAAACGCTGGTTTTCAGAATTTGCTGGACAAACGCTTACAGTAAAGTGTACTTATGTTTTTTGTGCAGATATTGACTCGTGCGCGTGAATTACGCGAAATACAACAGCAAAAACTATATGCACGCATGGGTGTGAAACGGACAGTGGTCAATGATCACGAAGAGATGTTTGGATGTACAAAAACAACTGCAAGGTTCGCTGTACATTTCCCCGTCTTCTTGTCCAGCAAAATGGTTTTAACGGACGATTTGCAGGTGCTTCGGGGATGTCATCAACGAAATGCCCAGTTATGTGTACGAGAACCGTCACACACCGCCGTGCTGTGTCCGCGCGCTGAAGAAAACGCTGGAACACGTGGTGGAGGTGTTCAATCTCAACGGTGTTCGGTACTGGCTGGAAGGGGGTAGTTTGCTGGGAGCGGCACGGAATGGTCAGCTGATCCCGTGGGATTATGATGTTGACCTGGGAATGTATTTTAATGATACGAAAATGGTGCAGTATCTCCAAGCTGCCATGCAGGTAACCGAACAAATTAAGCAGTGTACGTATGTACTATGTTGCAGTATATCGCAGTGCGCTTCCTGATTGTCGTTGCTGACAGTGGGAATTCTGGTAAAACCATTTATGGATGGTGGTTAATCTTTTTAATTGTGTGTTAGTTCTAGAACCATAATTATTACCGTTTCTTATACTTAAATCAGTCCGATGTGACTGCGGCATTTGTGCAGACTTACGGATCGCCGCATGTGGAAAAAAATGGTATTTTGTATGCGCGTTACGAACAAGTGTAATAATCAGACTATTGGGTTTGTGTAAAAAGTATGCAAATGAAATCAGTAAAATGTAAAACTCTGTACATACTAATATGTTGACAACTTGACAGTGTTATTTCACTGTACTGTCGACAGGGTTGGTGAGATACTGCGAAAGTTCATTTCGAAAGTTTGTAACTCTAAGCCAGTACACTACGAAGTTACGACGGTAGGTAACAGTGGATCAATCATGCAGTAGTTTTGCAGGATATAGTATTCTGTCGATTTCTGTGTTAGAAAACTGCTTCTAGTATAATAGTATTGCATCTCCTGTTTCACAGGGTCCAGTTGTGGATCCTGAGGGATTTGTCTGGGAGCAATCTCAGCCGCACGAAGGCAGCTTCTTTCGTGTGCAGTACAG
>JAQGAU010000305.1:0-31509 GCA_034698045.1 Paramacrobiotus richtersi
ATTCAAAACCGTAAAGTAAACACGTATATGCGCTTACAGAGCGTGTCGTCCTGTCCGAAATTCACAACGACCTGTCGTTTGCCATCCGATGTGAGGTTGCCCGCCTGGAAAATAACCGAGCAAGCCAGGTTCGTGGTAGCTGGATAATTGACCGGCCAAAAGCCATTGTAATTCCAGGAAATATAGTAAGACTTTGTTGGGGCTTTGCTGGGGTATGCACCCAGGATGGTGGCATTCATCCATAAATTGTACGCGGATGCGCTCGTGGCGGCTTGGGCAACGGTGGAGCCGTCCGCATGCATGTATTCATGCCATAACCCGACGGCCTAAAAGTGCAGTATTCACACGCCAAAATTAATTTCAATTACGCGGTAAAATGTTGTACAGTACTTCTGCATCTTTACCTGTTCCACATCCAGCGGCTGTCCGGGAATATTAATTGGGACTTGTGGACATTGTCCCAGACTGACGTCAATCCCGACCAAAAGAATTACAACAGCCAATATCGCAGACATGATACACTTCGGAAACGCTGCGATATGTAAAACGGGCGCACTAATGCATAGCTGTTTAAAAGCATACAGAGCAGCCGTATATAAGAACCATTCAGGCATCTTCAAAGAAATAAGCGTGACAGACACGGCACTTGAAAAAGCGTCCCACTCCGCCTGATAAGCCACTAAGGTCAGCACATTCTTCCAGGTGCTTACGACAAACGAAGTGGGCTCACGTGGAAACTGTAAAAACCAACGTCAGTCAGACAATGTGCTAGTCATTGTTAGGTACCAAAATAATGGTATAGAATCTTGGTTCATTATGGCTCTGCGATCATCAAACGGTAATGTTTTGTAAAACGTCTGGATAAACATGAAAAGGCGTTAGATAGGAAGGTCACAGCATCACAAGATGATCCTTTTCTAATACAGTACGTGCGATCTTTCTTGTGCGTTGGCGCAGTCTATCTGTTTCTGTGCAGATTCGCTTCGAAAGTTTTCATAATTTCATTCTAACAAAACATGTGCTCTCCAGATTTTCGCGGATTTTATTCAGTAGGTGTGACAGACAAACTAAGTTGCTGACGCTTTCGAAACCGTACTGATTTTCTGAAAATGCTGTGAAAGAGTGTGCGATATTCAACCAATAATAGTTTAGGTTTTAGGAAGCAGGAATTAGCAGCGATGGCGTTAAGAACGCCAAGTTTACAACGTCACATCAAGCACCGCTTAGAACAGAAGTATAACTATTTCATCTTAGGAAACAGATTCCTAAACTCCTGAGACATTGGCGGCTGGTTGTCGGCCACATTGCAAGGCGTGCCGGTCTTGGTGAGGTCCCATTTGGACGGCGCCATGTCAGCAAACTTGAATTTGCCGCACACTACTGGCGCAATGTACTGGTTGGCCACGCTTTCAATGTACTTCTTCTGAAAGTCTTTCAGCTCCGGAGGTCGAACACGGGTGTGCACCCACACAAATGGCTCGTCACACTTCTTTCCATCGGCATTGGGGGTGTTGCAGCGGTAAAGGACTTGGACAAGATTGTAATCGGTGAAAAGGTTGGTGTACGTGAAGTTCACTACAGCAAACGAAAAAGAATACAACAAAGGAATCAAAACGTATTGGAAGTTGTAACGCGTCCATATACAGTACGAACAGAGTGTGTCTATTTGATTATATAGTCAAATAAAAACTGTATTAAGCTTACGTACAGATTGCATTTTGCCCCGCGACCGTATCAAACTGCACCATAACCTGTCGCTTGCCCTCCGAGGTGAGATTTCCTTGCTGCCAGATGGCTACACATTTGGCCGGGCTGGTGCCTGTCATGCCCACATCGATACCGTTGTACATCCAGGTTATGTAATAGGATAGCGGACCGCGGTCCCGACCGGCCGCTGGGAAGGCTCCGATAATCGTCGCGTTCTGGATTAGGTTGTACACCGATGGATCATTGGCAGCGTTGTATGGGGTGTATGGGTAATCCATGTGTTTGTACTCGTACCATATTCCAGTCGCCTAACAATGCATGTAACGTATATTATAAGAGTTAAGTACTAAACGTTAGGAAGTCGCGACGGGAAGACCATTAAAATAGTTACTCAGTATTCGGTTATCTCATATTTCTCGATGCATTCATCAGCGTACGGTGTTTACTATTTCAATACGACTATAACCTGGAACGGACAATCGTATTTTAAATAGCTGCACCCATTATGAAGCTTACCTTGTCGACGACTCGACATCTATTGGCTGGCCGGGATAATTTATGGGCACATTCGGGCATTGGCCATAGACGGTACCCACGGCCGCTGCGAGAAGTACACCGAGAACGGCCGACATGATTGAAACACTAGCATCTCTCCTACAACGTCTGCACTATATGTACCTTTGCAGGGCAAACTTTTTCCTGACGTCTGCACATTTGAGGCCGCTTTGACGTCCGAAGCACCAAATGTCAACAAGGTATGTTTAAGAGGACCTGTTTTTTTATGTGCGTGGCGAAATTTCTTAGCAAAGCTGGAATATCATTGAGAATACAGAGAAACGCCACATGACGACAGACAGACGACAGTATGCACGTTTTATCCTAGAATGTCACGCCACTGATGGATTATATGATTCCATAAATTTTCAATGTTACGGTAATAACATTTTGCTCAGATCGCCGTTTTTCCAGTATAAAATGATTTAGTAATGAGAGAAGACATTCGTGCCAGCCAGGCCATACGTCTACATGCTGAAAATAGCTACAGTACATGTATTTCACGTTGTGGTTGTGCTTGGTTCTTGAACATAACGGGAAGCGCGCAGGCTTTTGCCGGTATTACACCAGACTGATGCTGCAGTTCAGTTGAGCAAAACGTTTCCTAGTAGCACTAAATCTTTTTCGGTTTACCCTAATAGGTAAACCATCGTCTTTCAAAGTAGCAGTTCAGTTTTATCTTGGTAAGAAAAAGACGTTGAACGTGATACTCTTTTATAAAGAATGCAATAGCTTGTGTCATATCAGTCAGGTAGGGATAACAGAAACTGTGATTTGGATGACTGCATCTCATAACGATGACACGGTAACAGTGGTGAATATCCCAAGTACTATGAAAACTTGCCCCTTTTGTCCAAAACATAGAGGGCGGTTACGCTGTTGACCGGCATTAAGCTGGTATACAGGCATTTCCTACCAACTGTCAATATGTATAACGTGCTCTTGGATACAGTGTCTGTTAGCGTGGATGATGTTCACCGCAAACGGCACCAAGCTGCGTTACCGGAAACTGTAATTATACAACACCATCAGGTTAAGCTACGCGTTGGTAACGCTGCCGCAACATATCCCGAGAAAGCTTCGTTTGAGTTAGGTTACTTGGTACAGTGCACAGTACTGTAACGCTCACTCATTAATTACACAGGTCATTCCGCAACATGTTCAGTGATAGCAGCGCTTTCCGTGCAAATTACATTCAAACAAGCGTTTAAGTTTCTGTTCATATATTTATCTTTTGAAACGGCTTACCGCAACAGAGAGCCTAAATTTACATCAGATACTGGATACCGGCAAGACACAAAACTGTGCGGAAAGTGTATTTGATGTGGTTTCGAAAAAAAGTATCCAACATCTACGGCTTGCCTTTTCCTACTCCCTACAAAGCCTTTTGCTGCGTTTTAACTGATCTGATATTTCATTATTTATGCCTGAGTTCCAAAACCAGAATAGTCAATTACAAAACCAAAATAATATTAGTCATCTGATTTGTTGACGGTATCATTCGACAACTTCTCCATACAGTAGTAAAAGATGTACATTACTGTACGTTCGTAACCAAAGACGTAGCCAATCATATCATTTGAAAGACGGAGCTGCGACACAAAATAGAGCTCAGCTATTCTGTACGCGCGTAGGGGAAACAAAACTGTCACTTTATGGTCAGTCCTTTATTCATTCAAAATATCTGGGAGTAATTACCTTAAACGCTAAGTAAAACCGAAAGGTCAGCTTTGTACTTACCTGCGTTTTATGTTTAGTGACCATTCGTCCGTATTTTGTGCTGAAATTTAAGAAAAACTGTTGTATTTGGCATCTGAAGTACCTTAAACAAAACTGCTGCATTTTACGGCGAAAGTAACCGGTAGCATGAACAGGAAGTTGGAACATTCAAAAGAAATTCTTATGGTGTTTCACCAAAATTCTATCGTGATGCCAACGCAGCTAAATAGTTCTCCGAAGTACTCAGCTGTCCACTTTCAAGAGTTCTGACACGAAACTGCAAGAGGGTGCATATCGGGTATCCTATACTGTGCAATGGAACAATTTCAATAGAATGTCAGCGCCATAATCATATAACACTTCCAAAATTACTGACTTTGCGAGATCTGAAAAATTCGGTGCGGGAAATTATGTTCATTAGCCGAAATGCGTCTTGAGCACCGCTCCTGTTTACTTTCTTATATTAGGCTTCGTACTCATTTTGCAACCCTGTTCGACGACCCGACAAATGATAAAGAAAGGTGACCATGTTATTATTTCTGCACTAACCATGAAGTCTGCTCTACAAAATTAATGATAATTTCACGAAATGTGCCGGCTTTTGCATGCTTAGGCTTCAGCGCTTCTTCGTTCCCCTACCGTGCAACCCTGTTATTCTAATTGTAAGGTACAGTTTATTATACAAATCAGACATTATTTGCAGTGTAATACAGCGGAGCTTCGGCCAAACATAAATATAACACGGAAGTTATGTCGGTATTAAAAACTGACACCAAAACAAGCATTCTTGTCATTCTATAACGCCTTATGGTACGTCGTAAATGTGCCCAACACCGATGCCGCGGTTATTCTAACAACAGCAGCAGCAACGTTGTTGCGGAAAGGCGCTTCGCCCGACTATGCAAACTTTGCAGTGTCGATATTGTCCTTGTTTCATGTGCTGCTCCTGTTTCATGTGCTTCAACATGTGTCCATGTTTACATAACTTGTGGATATTACATGCTTATTCGCAGACTCGTGTCGGAAGAAGAAATTCAGCTTTCGTGGACTCAAGTGCTTTCTCGAGACGATCGCCACAAAGTTCTGACACGGGAGCGCATGCCGCGTTTTTTATATTTCCAAAACGGAAAACATAAGCAGAAATGTCAGCACAGTGATCAACTGAAGCGTTTAGGCACGCTAAATTTCAGGAATTGGTTCAGGAAATCATGTCTACCGAAGCGAAATATGTTCAAGGAATGTGTCGGTAATTTTCATATCACCTCAGATTCTGCTGATTCGATCGAGTTTCGTTATCCTTATACCTGATATATAAAAGCAACGGAACGAACCTGGCATTGGAACGGTCGCATTGGATGGATGGCTTTGAATGCCTACTCTCACACGCTCATCCGAAAGCTAGTAGTTATCAAATTTTGTAAGAGGTGTGATGTTTTCTGTTCACTATGTAATGGCCGCCCGCATACATAACAGACCTTCCTTCTTGTGTGATACAATAAATGTAGCGTAGTATTTTGAATCCTCTGTCCCCCAGTGCATATCGTTTGTTACCTTTGGTAGGGTAGTTGAGGCATTTAAATAAAACCGGATTTTATTACACATTCATTGTGACTCTGATGAAATTAGTCGTGCGTGCAGTAAGTTAATGTCCATTTACTTTATGATCTGTACGACGATCACCGTTATCAGAAAACCGCAATAAAGCTTGTCCGGTATTTCACTTGGAAATGGATTCAAGTATTTAGAGGATGTGGTTATGCCCAAAGGTTTAGCCAAATCCACCAGATTCCTTAGCTTGAATTTAGGCCACCTGCAGTTTGTTTGGATAAACCAATTCGATCCCACATTAACTAACAAAGCGCCGTTCTAGAGTGTCGACGGTACCTCGAGTCAAGTTCGAATGAACGTGTGTGTACAGATGTCAACGAGAGATCGAGGATTAAAGGCAACGACCGTAACAACAAGTGTTGCTTCCAGTACCAGGAGTGTGCTGTTGGCTCCAAGAGTGGAAGTCCGTGTGGATCGTCCATTTTTATTTGCCGTTCGAATGGATAAGTCGGGATATTTGACCTGCATAGGAAGAGTTGTTAAGCTTTAGGTGTGCGACTGCGCAGTTAGTCTGTGCCGAACGGTTTGGTGTTATGCTAGCTCACAGAACAAGTCGCATGATTTTTTCTCTTGATCATTGTTTATCTTGATATGCTATACCTTACTGAAAAAATACGCTGTAAAATCATCTGGAATGTCAGCGCCATAATACTTCCAGAATCGCGCACCTAGTCAGGTGCGAGATTCAAAAACTTTGTTGCGGGAAACTATGTGTTTCGGGCAAACAACGTACTGATTACCGGAACGTCACCTCTCCAAATATTTGAAAAATGTACTCACACGTCGATTTCGGCCGGCCATATAAGAAGAAAACGAAGGGCGGAAGCAGAACAGTCGGGAATCTAGTTGAGTTTCAAAAAGTCTTTTGTTTTTAACGCTATTATGAAGTGATTCGAACTCTTGGGTTTATTGTCAATTTAGCAGCGGTTTTTGTAAGTGACGGTCACTGAATCTTTCTCCTGGATAGCCGTGTCGCAACCAGTTGTAGTTTAGCTTCTGTGCGAAACGAAACGGCATCGTGGCTGGATTTTTCGAATTACTCACCATATATATGTAGTGTGTAAAGGTATTAAAGTGAGTTTCGGGGTGGTACAAAATATGGTGGTTGCAGTAGTGGCTATTAAGCTTGAATGGGCCAGAATGGCATTACAAAGCAGGCCAAAAATGACGGCGCTCTAATCTCACATAAGTATATCGGAAAGAATGACAATAAACATGGAAACAGCCATAATCCTGTTTTTCTCAATACTGTGCTCATTACCTACACACGTAGCGCTGGTATGGTTAAACGTAACCTAACGAAGTCAGTTCGTGCAGACAAAGCCTGAAAAGTGCCAAGTACAGCGTCAATGCCGGCGCTTCCTAACCGGTTACAAAGCCACCTGATCGATGTACTTCTATATGTTGTCCGCAGACGAAATTAACAGATTACTTAACAAGTGAGTACAGTAATTTGCGGTTACTGTGGTTCCTTGGATCGCTTGCGGTCGGTTTGTTAATTGTTCTAAAATGGTGCATAAAGCTGGTACCTGGACGCTCCTCGGCGTAATATGCATTGTTTCCGGTACCCTGTCGGCAGCCGAATGTCCACCGCCGCCAACCGATATGTGCTTCAACGCCGCTGCCTGCCCAAAACTGGACACCATCAAGCCCATTCTCAACAAATTCACTATCAGTTTGTTTAACAAGCAACTCGTCGGCTTAGCATCCACGGAGAACCTTGTCAGCATCCCTATGCATCTAGCCATGCCGCTGACGAGAAAATGCCGCTCAACGCTGGGTACAGCGCGGACCGAGGTCCAGCAGGCATTCGGGATCGACGGGAAGAGCGTCACATGCTTGGACATATTGGACGTTATTGTGTTCCTCTACCGCACAACACCACATAAATCGATGGTCCCGGATAACGCCGATGGTGTCACTGTTCTAGACACTTGGACATTTACTGATAGAACCCTGAAAATCAAAGACGAATACCAATGCCTTTGGCAACAGATGTTCAACACAACTTTCATTTCTTTGGATATACAGACGGATGTGGAAAAGGCTCGGGACAACATCAATCCAATGGTTTGCAATGGATCAAAGTATTTCAAGGATGTGGTTCCGCCCAAAGGATTAGCCAAAACCACCAGATTCCTTAGCTTGAATCTGGCTTACCTTCAGATTGTTTGGAAAAACCAGTTCGATCCCGCACTAACCGCCAAGGCGCCGTTCCAGAATCTCGACGGTACCACGAGTCAAGTGGATATGATGCAGTTCAAACAGAAAAGTGTGCGCTACACCAAAAGCGAAAAAGACACTCTAGCGCCGAATCTACCGGACTTGGAAGTGCTGGTATTGCCGAATGTATGGACAACGTATTGCTTGATCATTCTTGTGCCCAAAGCGTCAAAGGACTTGAGCACATTGGAGCAATTTTTGTCAGCTGATATCTTGGAACAACTCCTGGAGAAAGCAGTCAACGCGCAGGTCACCCTCAGTATGCCCAAGTTTGGCCTGGAGCAGGTGATTGATGGCGTGGCAGCTTCCGGTAAAGTAGGGATTGTGACGGGACTTCAAAATAACAATGGGGATTACTCACCAATGGTGGATGCAAGCAATGGTACGATACTGCCAATGCAGTTTCTTCAAAAGTTGACTTTAGGTATGTGTACGATATGCAACTATAACAAGCCTTGCACGTGTGGTGAGGTTCGTGTTAAAATTGGCTGTTTAAAATTGTTGCATCGTTTTCCGGCTGAGGTTTGAGTTATGCACAACGCGCAATATACCTTAATTAAGAGGTAGTCCTTAATTAAGAGGCAGTCTTCCTGTTGAGTAAACTTGTATTTACAGATGTCAACGAGAGAGGATTAAAGGCAACAACCGTAACAACAAGTGTTGCTTCCAGTACCAGGAGTGTGTTGTTGGGCCCGAGAGTGGAAGTCCGTGTGGATCGTCCATTTTTATTTGCCATTCGAATGGACAAGTCGGGATATTTGACTTACATAGGAAGAGTTGTTAAGCTTTAGGTTAGCGCGTGAGCCACTCGCTAGTAAGAGCCACTCGCTATCTAGAGTAAATAATGCAATTGTTCTCTTAATTACTAGCGAGCGGCTTCGGTTAGCGGCCTGGTAATTTGGCAGTGGTGTTTTATTTACAAAAAGATTTGATGTTAATGTTGTGCATGGCAGTCCTTCTCGGCTTCTCCATGGCGCTTCACCGCGGCGCCAACTCCTTTTGCGCGTCATATGTAGGCGCGGGGGCATTCTGGCTATCAAAACGGTGTCGCAAAACAAGGCGCGTTATCCTTTCTCTTGATCCTAGTCCATCTTGGTATCCCATACACGGCAGGACGTCTCGCGGCGAAAAGGTGCGGTCACGAGTTGTACGGCATAATTAATCACGCAGCGAAACCGGATCCAGGGATACATTAATACCTGCCCGTATTGACAATAATACAGTACTGTGCCATACAATAAAACATGGTGAATATACAGTAACTGATACGGCCATGTAAAGGACTATTTCCACGCTGAGATCTGTCAATCCAATCCGCTTGCTTTGTGATTCTTTTGACCTTTGGATGTTGAGATTGACCTGCATAAAGCTCAGGAAAAATATTGTTCGATGCAGTGACATCGGCCGTCATATTATTTCTCTGCAAAATCGAGTGCAGTACATTCTGAGAAAAACAATGTAAAGTTATGTACAAGATTGGCGGATGCCCCTAATACCATAAACTACAACTAGGGTTCAAACAGCTGCGTAACAGCAGTGAGCATATAGCACCAAGCAGAAATAGCACTTGTTACTACATTCACGTTCAAGTCACAGTAAACTGTTTTGACTGTACAGCATTTAGCGGCCGCGACGGAAACACGCATTTGCTGCTTGACGCCAGTTCTTGGATGAAAGCAGGCACAACACCGGATTCATGGTGCAATCCAGTGAAAAGAGAAAGTTTCCAATAGACAGCAGACGAAAGTCCATGTGGGAGCTCCATATCATCATACCATACGCCACATGGGATGGTGTCCAGAAGACTGCTATACTTATAAAAAGCACCGTTAGCAGAACGAAATGCCGGCTGCTGCTTCTCTCGCTGTTTTCGCGGTAATTTACACCACTAGCACGGTCGATTGTTCCTTCAGCATCTCCCGGACTGTGTTTCGGTTGGCTAGAATATAGAGATTTTTCGTCCTTCCCAGAAACCGTCCGTAAAGAGATCGGTGCATTTTGGCTCAGGGTTCTATTCCGTGAAACATGATTAAGGCTCCGGCGATTGTTAGGTAAAATGTTACGCTTCGTACGTGTTATTTGGTATATTTTGTAGCCAATAAATGGATAAAGAAGCACCACTATAATTTGCGGCAAGATATGGGTACAGATTGCATTCAGTTCGGAATACAGTTGTTGACCGGGCCCGGAAAGGGCGTACAAACAGAAATTCGCTGCACCGGGTGTTCGCGATCTCTGATCGTAGGTTGTTAACCTAGGTAGCGACCATACATTCATATACACAACCATCACCAGAACAACCCAAATGGCGAATCGGTTTGTGTGGTGTAGACGGTAATTATGTGGAAAGGTCACTGCCCAAACCCGGTTGACACTGATCAGAACATAATAGTGGATAGTAAGGCCGGATAAAACCTGCGATATGTGCAGACACATAATGCAAAATCCTTCACCAAATTGCCAGGGGATTTGGAAAGAGTTGGTGATGCTCGAGATGCCAGTTGTACAAGATTTGATTACATCAGTTATCGCTATTCCTACCATATAGACTGAGAAGGGGGTGCGAAGGGATGGAGTTGTGCCGTAAAGATAAATGAAGAATGGATTAAACACCAGGCTGAAAGTAGTTTGGATGGTGTACAGCCAACCCATGTAACTGACGTCGGAGTAGCGGAACTGAGTAGTGTTATTCAGCGATGAATTCGACCCATAAGCTATGGCGACGGTTAGATTCATGGCTGTGAACATTTCCCTCTAATAGGAAAACTGTTAAAGCTTCGAAAAACTATAAAACGCTGACGATCTGCTACGGAATAGAACTGCTTCTGGTGCGGTACATGCGACAATATCCAGCAACCTGCATTCGTTTATAAATTACTGCTTTGCGATTGCCAGACATCTGTCTTTCATTAACACAAAACCATGGTCTACGTCGTTTCATGCGTGGTAAAGGATAAACAATTGTCCTGTCGATGCACTGTAAGCGGGACAATCTTTTCGTTATTGATGATAATGTCATCCCCCTGGAATCGCCAATAATCTTTCAAAATAGGCCAGTAACCCTTTTTTATACCGGCGGTGTCGGCGCGCATCTTTATGATTTCGCTTTTGTTATCTTAGCTAGGCACAAAACTGATGACCCTCCTACCACATGTGCTGCTTTCATACCGTAAAATCGACTGACCTTGAATTTCTTCAGTACTGTCATACGCCCAAATGTGATTTTGTTATGTTTCCGTTTTGATGGATAAGGATTCGCCGGAAAATTACTTATTGCTCCACCACAAAAAAAGAACAAATCTCTTCCACAACAGTAGGAATTTACGATTAGCAGCATCCATACTACCACCAGTATACGTTAGGACTGATTACCCGCCTCTTTGTTCGTCGAGTAAATTCGTTGTATGATGCATCTATACATATCACCGCACGAGCCGCAGTTTCCGCTCTATAATAAAGACTTAGTACAGATAGTTCATGATGACGGTGTGGTTAATCATTTTTGATTTGGTCGTGTTTTCTGTCAGAAAGGCGCATCCGTGACAGGAAGCCCTTAGAATGCTGACGGGATGCAACAGCACATTTTAAACTGTTCGAGCGTCAAATTCACTCCAGTTACGGTCGATCGATGGTTTGGCTCGGAATTTGCTCAGACAAACCAAGCCAATGGCTTCTATTAATAAAAATCCCATGCAAAACACAAATCTGCCCTGCAACATCTAAAGTACTACTAGTGTCCTACAATGGATACCAAAACTCAGTCCAGACCTCTCCAAAACATGTTTTCAATTCCCAGACCCAATCCAAACCGAAACTCAATTCAACCAATCCAACCGGTCCAATCCAAAATTTTTCTTCTTAATCCAAATCCAGTCCAAAGTTTTTTTAAAAACTGAAACGCAAGAAAATTTTCTTAAATTAAAAGTAAAAAATTTTCAAATAAGTTGTAACTAAGTGCAATGAGTTATGAAGTTGTCTTGTTACTAAGGTTTTTTTCCCTGTTTTTTTTCGGCTAATTTGTTATCCTGCAAACTCTTGCAACAATAAAGCAAACCCTTCTAGTTACTGCTACGCCGTTTGTCTGCCTGCTGTGAAATGCTAGGGTGAACATTGTGTTTTGTGACCAAGCGTGCGTTTTATTTCGCCTGACAAAAACAGAATTTTGGCACTATTTCCTTGAATTTATTTAATAAATTATCTGTCCATGGGGAAGAAGTTTAGCTTAGAAATACAGTATGGCGTGCTGCAATAGTCGCATCGAAGTTTACAGAGTACTATCACACGACGTGAGTGCATGAAACCAGAAATTCAAAAAAGCAGGATTTACGTAGGTTATAAGCATAAAGGATGTTTTTGAATTGATGCTACGTCGTACTGTCGCCCAAATGGTTTTAAAAATTGGACTGTTTTAAAATTTTCGACCAATTGCAAACTGAAAATACAGCGCATTGAGCGCAACAACATAACACTACGTTTGTGTTAATTTTCGAGCTAAAAATACTTCCCAGGTGAAACATGTACGCTAACTCGTCAAATTCATCGGATAATCTCGTGACTTTGCGCTTTATCCCCGTTAGCGAACTGATCTTCATGCCCTTCTCGTTACTCTGCAACGGTCTAGTCTTCGTAGCACTCCTATTTAACAGCCACCTCCGAATTTCATTCACCTTTTACCTAGCCAACCTCGTCCTCACCAACTTTATCTGTATCTTAATCGAAAGCCCCTTGGATATCATCAACGGTCTATACTCTTCCTGGTGGATGGGCACTGCCAGTTGTGACCTTTACCAGTACATTTTCAATGTTTTTATCGGTATTATCGTCAACACGCACTTGTTAATAACGCTGAACCGCATCTGGGCGTTAACCTTCCCGCACTCTTACGCCCATCAGCATACAGCCAAAACTGCCGTTTGCTGTTGTTTAGTAGTGTGGTTGTGCGTTCATGCTGCATTCTCCCGGGACTGTTTATCAACGCCAGGAACCGACTACCATTGGAAACGAGTGGTTGTATGATGAATTATGCAGTAGTGTCTGGATGGAACATTTTTGTGGAGTTTGCGGTGTTTGTTATACCACAGGCATTGATCACCGCGGCGTATCCGTATCTGGTATATAAACGGCGGAAGCAGAGACAGGTGCGGCAGAAGCAGCAGCCAGGACAGCGAGCCATGAAGCGGATGAACAATACTACTCTACAGGTAGCGATAAAAATGGACGGAAAGAGTGGGAAGAGACAGCGCAAAAATAAACGGGCTTTCGAGATTTTGACAGCCAGCACGATGAGTGCCACCTTGACCTGGACGCCCGGGACTGTGTACTACGGAATGAGCTGTTTCACGGACGTAAGCCACTTGCCCATGTATTTTCTGGACGTGAAGTTTCTGTTTTTTGTACAAACGTTAATGGATCCAATTTTGTTTATGTTGGTTTTATCTGGATTAAGAACTGCTGTGTGGCAGACTGTTAGAAAGATGAGGCTGTCGTTTTTCGTGTAACAGATCTGTTACAAGAGTTTGTTAATTACGGACAGTAGTGGGCATGGATGATATACCGCGAAAACGAACATCAGCAAGCTAGCAGGTACTGTCAACAAGAAATGTAGCACATAATAAAAGAATTGCGGTGCTCAGGAAATCAGGACTTTTGATCCATCACTCCACTAACTCGGTTTCCCGTTAAGTATGTACATACTGTCTAATACAATAGCCTAAAGAAAACAGTGCCTCCGGACGCCGTCCCAGGCTGCGGTATCTGAGTTATGGATGGCCGATAATGCCGTAACTTTCCAGTTCTGCATGACACCATCTCCACACGACGCATTCATATTCGATCTGCGGAGGAGGGCTGTTGTACACATCCCCTTGTTGCGCAGGATACAACAAGAAGCCAACCCACAGCGACTTTTTTCGTGTACGCATGCACAATACTGTGGTATCCAAGGCAGGCACTCCAACGCAGTAAATTATACCTTTTCGCTTTGTTTGAGGGACGTTTCGTTGTACACGTACGTTCCGGTACGCTGAATGTAACATAGACTAGTCTTATTGAAGCGCTCATTCAACGCTGAAGAAAGTTGCAGACGGTATACGTTTGTACGGTACACGAAGCTACGAAAGCATTGTCGCCCAGCATAATTGTTAATCTGTAGTGAATAACATTAGTTTTGTAATGAATCGTGCGCAGTTATTGGAGGCTGTTGTAAACTGTACTGACAAATTGCAGTTAATAAAAGTTTTTCATAAAGCAGCGTCCATTAATTGTTCCGCTGTTACATTAAGAAGCTTTTGGCAGAACTGTTTCAATTTTCGGAGACATGGGAGACTGATTGTTGGGCACACTGCAGGGCGGACCGGTCTTGGTGAGATCCCAGTCCAGAGCATAGCACGGCAGTCCAGAAGACTGCTATGCTTATAAACACACCGACAGCAGAACGAAATGCCGGCTACTGCTTATCTCGCTGTTCTCTCGGTAATTTCGGCCATTTACACCAGTACCACGCTAAATTATTCCTTCAGCATCTCCCGGAATAAAATTCGGTTGGCTAGAACTTAGGGATTTTTCGTCATTCCCAGAAGCCGTCCGTAAAGAGATCCTTGCATTTTGGCTAATGGTTCCATCGGTTTGATTCCGTGAAACAGGATTGTGGCTTTGGCGAATTTTAAGAAAAATTTTTTTATGAAAAATTATGTAGATTTCATTGGTATATGTAGCGTATTTCTTCGAATAGCACGCTGAAAAATGTTTACTTGTCAGCTGAAATGGTTTTCGTGTTGTGTGTCGGTCGGTCAGTTACGACTGAAAAATAACAAACTATGGTAGTCGCTAAAGTGCGGTTTTGTCAGTCAAACTGAATCTTCGTGTTCCTTCGCTTCGGTCGTTTACTGTAGCCATCGGTGACTGCACTTACCTAGTTATGTATATCGGTTTGCATTAGCAGAAAATTTCTTTGCTGTCTATTCTGGAAGCGTTACGTATTTCCGGAGAGTCTAACAGCAAAACAAGCGGATTTCCGGCATGGCACGCGCAGCAAACATAATTTCAGCTTATTAGATAGACTTTAATTAAGAGACTTTCTGCTTGGAAGTTAAGTTTGGTCGGCCGACGGCGCAAATATCCTGGAGCTCAGGATGCAAACCGATGCTAAGGCATATTTCTTATGCGGATGACAGCGCTCATTTGCTGGGATGTCGAGTTTACTGCTACTCTGGAGGAACCGGTTTAAGCGCTGCTGCAGTGGTTTGTCAATCATCTAAGTACCTTGCTGAATGCGTAGGTGAATCTCTGGTCTCATTTTATGCAGTTGGCGAACTTTTTATCCCAATGATCCAACAATTAGTAGCACTTCGATTTAGTAAATCTTATACTATTTGACCTTGCGGAATGAATCTGACCCTGGGCTGCCCATTTGCAGAAGACAATGCCACAATTTGCATTCCGTTGTTTCCGATACCACATAACGCAACAAACGAGGATGACCGTTTTGTGGCATCTCTTAGCATTACAGCGGTCAGCTTGTTCCTCAACTTCGCTGCGCTTGTCGAGCTAACTGCGCAAAAGAAACTCAGAAGTCCATTCGATGTTTACATCATTGTCCTTCTGTTCAGCAACATCATATGCCTGGGAACGCAAGCTACCTTATCATTCCTTACTCAGTCGTTTCGTAACTGGTGGATTGGAAGTCAGGCCTGCACGGTGCTCATTTACAACCGCTACATTATTAATCCAATCCTCTTGCATATCCATCTCGTTATCGGTTTGAATCGTGGCTGGGCCATGACATTTCCCATTTCATACCGAAATCGTCATTCATACAAATTTGCTTGGCTTGCATGTCTAGGTACGGTTCTGTATATTCACGTTTGTCAATTACCGGGACTCATACTCGATGCACTCTACTATCGTCCTCCGCTGGCTAAGGGATGCTGGGTCAACACCAAAGAGTTGTTTGCATGGGAAATGTTCACCACATTCTGGGTGTACGCACCGAAACTCCTCATCCCTTTATCGTATCCCTTCCTGGTGTGGAAATGGCTGCGGACGAGATTTCGCCTAGCTGGTAGACGTGCATCGCTAGTACCAGACGATGGCGCCGTCGGGGATTCAGGTTCACGATACCGGGGTAGCGCCATGGCGGCCCCCAGATTAGCAGTTACAAGAGAGCCGAAACGATCCAAACCGTTCATTGTGCTGACCTCTATGACACTTACTGCACTGGTCTGCTGGATGCCTGGTTTTATATACTATTGTTTAATAAGCTTTAACTATCCCGTCAGCCGACTGGAGACCCTTGGCAAAGTTGCTGCTGCAGTAAGTCCATTCCACGCTATGATTGACCCGATCATATTCTCTTTTGGCAGTAACACTTTCTACACCTATTGTAATCGGATTTGGAAAGTAATAAGCCATGGCCGCAACGCCATTGCAAGTGGCTAAAAAACGTGCTTGCGTTATAGCGCACGTGCAAGCATACCAGATCCGCAATTAATAGTGAGCTGGAATGCTGGGTTCGGAACTGAACGACTATTTGATTATTCCAGATGTTTAACAGATCTAAGTAACGTACGCTAACATGCAGCCATGGCAAAAGTAGTCTTAACTCGTACGTCGTTTCAACCATGTTTCCTGTGCTCCTTGGTGTGGCGCTAGCCTGGCTATCGTTTCCCTATTTATTGCTGATAGTAGTCCCACTTTCGTTGCATTATTTTACGTACAGACTGAAGACGGACACCAGTTAAGAGTACCCTGAGTTTATCCATTTTGGTGTACCTACGGCTAAGCGATGCAACGATGCGCACGTGAGTCAATACTGCTGGAGATCTGCTGGACGGCGAGAAGCGGAAAGACTCTTATAATTTCTTTTTAAATGTGGGTGCTTTATTCATTACTCAGAAATGTATTTAGCAACAGATGACAAATCAGACAAAAAGGTGTCCCAGTTGGCACGTGAAGGAACAGTTGCCAAAATCAGCTGGGAATTACAGAACTCTTGTAATCCTCTTCAGTTCGAATTCATAGTCCAGCTACCAATTCACTATACTCTGCAACTCTGCTGCTAAAATTTAGAAGATTTGTCTCATGGTCTTACTCTATTTTCTGTGCTTTCTGGTTACGAAAACAATAAACTTATAACTACCCATTACTGGGAGAAACTGAGTGTGTTATTATTATTGTTTGGCCTAAATTGGGAGTGCCTATTTTGCCGGCCAACCTTTTTCGTTGCTATGGGATTAAGCGCGACAGTTCATTTCAAACAAAAATTACATCGGTATGGTAATAATATATAGTCACACTTTGGTGTTGTCTTTCTAGTTCAATTGCAAACATCCAGAACCCAAAGAGAACAAAAACAAGAACTGGTCTTGGTTTACGTGCAAAAATAAGGCAATCTCACCGCTCGCTCTTCATCATATTACGGAAACAGATGAATAAAACAAAAGACATTTTTTTGATATTAGCGTTAAGGATGATGATGACAATAGAATAAATATGATACGTACCAATATCATACTTACGACAAAAACCCGATAACGGGAAAAGCGAACTAAATTAATCTTGCAACTACTGCTTTATGTGTGTAGAGGAACCAGTTTTGAGCTTTATACTTCGCACACACTTTTCCTTGGTTACGGTAATACGAAGGTCGCGCACTTCACGCGTTGTAAAGACATGGGGCAGATCAGGGTCATGTCCTCGTACCTCGGCATGTAACACCTATTTGATTTCATTAATCTTGGTAGAACTTCCATATGCTGTTCGTTGTTGTTTGTGCAGTAGATGTCAGCAAACTGACACTGTTAAAGTTACTATTAGTAACAGTACTAGTAACTGAATCCTGTAGTCGCAAAATCTGCTAATGTCGCAGCCGGGAACGAAATGGTTTAGGCCGACAGATTCTCGGGACTAAGCTACTCCTGGGACCAATTCGTCCTGGGATGAAATGGGTCAGCCCGACCCGGTCCGGACGAAATTTTTTAGAACCAAGTGTCGTGACGCGCTGCCATTTACCATAAAAGGGACACACCGTAGCTCGAAAGATAGCTCCGAAAGAATGTTCAAGTTAGGCATGTTAGATACCTGCTGGAGACAAGCCACGCTTCCAATCTGCAGGGGTGGGACTGGCATCCGTCGGGCCGATGAATTAGCTCTCCCTGCCTTTTCGGCATCGATTCACTCGATTTCCGACTTGGTGTCAACACTCGTTCTGCACTGCTGGCTGTGGATTGCTCAACCCCACTTGAAACTTGGAAGCAACAAGCGAAGCAGCCTGGACTTCCAGGTTAAGCACTGCGAGGAAGACAATGTATATGGGATGTTCCGCTATTCAATGTCTCCCTCTCAGCATTAATGCAAGCGTACCTTCAAGGCAACGAAGTGCACACAGCTCGACTTTCGGGAGCTTCGAGGCCGGAATCCGGATTTTGGCTGAATGCAGTACCATATTGGGAATACTGCTCATACTGGGAATTTGCTCGATGACGATACCTTCAAGTTGGCAGTTGGCCTGCGAATTGGGGCGGAGATCTGTAAACCGCATGACTGTGGAAAATGCAGTGCAGAGGTGATTTGTCTTGGCCATCATGCCCGCTCCTGTCGACTCGCAGCCGGTAATCATCGTCGACACGGTGGATTAAACAACATCATCTGCCGGGCTCTCGTTTCGGCCAGGATTCCTGCCAAACTGGACCCAAGGGGGACATCTCATACATCCGAACAACGCCCAGATGGATATACAACTTTAGCTTGGAAGCGCGGCCTTTGGTCAGCATGGATGCGACCCGTGGACACTGTGTGCCAATCTCACTTAAGAACGACCGCCACTACACCGGCGTCATCGGTGCAGAACAGGCCGAGAAGAAAAAGCGCGGACTGTGCTCCTATCCGGAAGGCCGTTTTCTCTTTCAGCCACTTCGCTTCGAAACTCTCAGAGCCTGGGGGATCATCGGCTATATCCTAGGTTAAGGACATCGGTAAACGACTGAAGGAACACACATCTAAGCCACTACCAACCAACAATGACCCTGGTGCTCGCCTAACTCTAATGAATTCTTTGGTATTTCCGGTGCATGACTACTGCAGTTCTGTTACCCATCCAGTTCTAAAAACATCCAACGATCAGCTTGAACGCTGCTTGAAACGATTTGTAAAAAGTGTTCGATTGGGTAGTGATGAATCTGATTACTACGCGAGACTGACAGAATTAAAATGGGATTGCTTGGAAATTCGACGTATTAAAAAAGCGCTTTTATTTCTTTTCAAGTTGAGATTTGGCTTGATACCATTAGGTAGCCTCTGCGTACTCCCTGTTGTGCCATCAGTTGCTGCGCTTGAGTCTGTTGCAGGTAACACCCGGGCAAGTGAGCGGATACGGCTACATCCGTGTCCTATCACTCCTGCGCCGACTACCATATGCGGCATTACCGTCAGAGCTGTTCACGGATCCCACCTGCAACGCCTCACCAGCCTTTGGAATGAACTGGACCTTCCATCGGAGGCTTATCGCTCGTTGCGCTCGTTTGGAAACTCGCTGGAGGCAGTGGATTGGCGTAACCTTGCATGGGCTAAAAAACATTTATTTTGGCAGTTTGGTTGACGTCCATTCTGTTGCTGTCGTTTTTACACCTATTCTAAACTCATTTCATTTTCGTTTTTGTTTTTTTGTTTTGCATTTTCTTGTTCCCACCGTTTCATTTTGTTCCCTTTTGTTTCATGTTGTGTCTATGACTGCCAGCTCTCCTTCTCTATTTTTGTTAAATTGGTCACGTATGTCCGACGCCTTGATGGGACTTCGTCCCGTGCCGAGAGACAATAAACTCCGTATTATTATAGTATCATTCTCGATTAGCAGTGATTGGTTGATTAAAATACCCCCAGTTAGACAAGAAAAAATTGGTTGATAGTCCCGACTCACATTTTATATTTGATTGCTAGTCCTAGGTTCGGAGGAAAAGCAGTTGTGGTCGTTGCAGTTAACACAGAAGCATACGAGGGGTCTGTCAGAGACCCCTCGTAGGCTTTTATGTTAACCGAAAACAACAACAGCTCCTGCCTGCCTTTGCTACGGTAAACGCAATTCATTTGAAGTTAAAACTTTTAGCAAAACACAGAGGAAAAATAGCAAAACAATTGTGATTCGGAAGCGTGAATCTGTAATAATCAGGGTAGTATGACTAGTATCCTGTTCAATCACAAGGCATCCATATTCTGTCGCCTTGCATCGCACGTGGTTTACCTGGTATGCTCTGCCGGAAGCCGCATCTCAATTTGCAATATAATACAACCGCTCATCAACTTTCACGCCTCCGGCCGCAAGTTGCCCGCAAAACATCTGGTGTGGATTCTCGGTATCCGACGGCTTAATAGTTTGCGATAACGGTCGAAGTGATCGTTTTTCATTTGATCTGCTCTTACTTCCTGTCAGCAAGGCGCAGCGCTGACAGGAAACCATCTGAAGGCTGACGGGATACAAAAGCACGCTGTAAATTAGCAACAGGCGAAAACAGAGCATCTGGTCACCATTTATCAGGCAACAATGCAGGTGGGTTATCAATGGTCACCTTCGACTAACCAGATACGAGCCAACTGCTAGTAATAAGGTTCAAAGAAATGAACATTAGTAATTTTTTTCAGCTAAAACGGAATCTCTGTCAGACTTCACAGAACAGTAGACCTACGTTTTCTACATCGTAATGGCTGACTGCTTCCTGTTGATGTAATACACTGTAATTATTTGTACAATGTACAATGTAATTGCTGTAATTATTGTGGGGTCGCCGTGCATATGTTGGGTTAATCAAGAAGGAAGTGACTGTCGGACAGCCATTGAATTCTTTAGGGATTATCTGTCTGGATTCGGTGCGCCACAATTCACAGTGTTTTCCATGTTTTTAGGCGACAGTACTAAAATCAAAAATATCCATTATACGAAATATGTTAACGACGCAGGTCCTGCTCTTTTCTGGCATTGCAGCTGGAATCTGGCTTCAATCGAGTCGTGTGATACTAAACTGCGATGCGACTCTTGCAATGCGGGAAAGCCCCCTGGACATCGCCAACGGTCTCTACTCTTCCTGATGGATGGGTGCCGCCATTTGTGACCTTTCCCAGTACATTTCCAATGTCGTCATCGGTATTATCGTTAACACTTAGGTATTTACTAGTAACAATGAACCACTTCTGGGCTTTGTCATTCCCGCACTTTTACGCTCATCGGCATACAGTCAAAACCGCCGTTTGTTGTTGTTTAGCAGTTTTGTTGTACGTTCATGCTGCCTGTATACCGGGACTGTTTATCAACGCGAGAAACCGGGCTGCCGTTGGAAAGAAGTGGTACGTTGTACGCTGAATTACGAAGTGCTATCTAGATGGAAGAGCTCCGGCCCATGACAAGACGAATGCAGTGTCTACCATCCCCCCATGCCTTTTACCTTCTGACCAAATGCTTCGCTATTCCAAAGATGATGTATTTGCTGCGTACAAGTCCGTGTTACGAATGTCCGGACATACTGTGATCTTTTGACAGTGTCGTTCGAGGTGCGGTCCAGACCATTGTGAATACCAATATATCAGAGAACCTGTGGCTTCAGATGTCTCTTCCTGTATGGAGGGCGGGACTTGGTGTGCGCTTTGCGAATGAGTTAGCTTTACCGGCCTTCGTGTCGTCGGCTCATTCCGTACATGGTCTGCGCTCCTAGATCTTTCCTCCGGGCAGTGGGATGATCGCTGAGGTGGCGGTGAGTTTGTGGTTGGAACGCTACAAATTTGAACCCCGGGACGAATGCAGTCGGAAGAGACAGTCCGCATGGGACACGCTAGCCATTGAACTCAGTTACTCTAGGGTTTGAATGGCTGCTTCGGATGACATCGTCAGCAAAGCAGTTTTGTTAGCGGCGACTGAACGAGAATCAGGCGCATGGCTGAACGCGTTCCCATCTGTATCACTGTGGAATTTTTTAAGTGATGAGCAGCTACGGATCGGAACGGCTCTTCGGTTTGGAGCATGTACTGGAAGGAAGCATAAATGCGCAAACTGTAGTACAAGAGTGGATGAGCTTGGCCACCACGGTCTGTCCTGTGCAACCAACAAAGGAACTTGGCCACGGCATTGTAAGATAAACAAGATTCTGGAGACGGCATTCAAATCGGCCAGATATCCATGTCAGTTAGAGCCCACTGGTTTGGCCAGAAATGATGGGAAACGACCGGACGGGGGAACTTTCGTGCCGGTTGTGGACGGCAAGTACATTGTCTGGGACGCCACGTGTTCGTGTACAGTAGCGTCTTCGTTTGTGGAACACTCAGGAAGCATAGCGGGATGGGCAGCACACGTGCGGATGCCCGAAAGATACTGCACTACACCTCTCTGTCAGACCAGTACAAGTTCTATCCAGTCGCCTGTGAAACCCTGGGTGTTTTTAGCGATTCAACGAAGGAATTGTTAAGTTTTTAGGTCGTAAACGTTTTGAGAAATCGGGTACCCACGTTCCGGATCATTTTTAAAACAGCGTTTTTCTGTTTCTATTGTTAAAGTTAATGCAGCCGCAGTTTTGGGCGCTATGCCAAGTATTAAGGCGCGTGAGAATAAGCGAGATCAGATTGGAAATTTTAATACCTAACGTTTCGAACAGGTAGTTGTCTGTGCGCGTGCGCATTTTTTCTATGAAAGGAATAAAGCTTCGTTTAAAAAATAAAAATCTAGATGGAATACTTTTGTAGAGTTTGCCGTGTTTGTTATATCACGGTGGTATAACAAACACGGCAAACTCTACAAAAGTATTCCATCTAGATTTTTATCTTCAAACATATAATCAGCCTTTCCGCTTTTACGATTACAGTTCTTCTGATACGTAACTGTACAGGTATAAAAAGCACCAAAGTAGTACCTTTTCGCTCGTCTGTAGGTTGAGAAACGTTTTGTTGCACAGGTTCTCGTACGCTGAATAGACCTAGACTGGTTTTATTCGAACTCTGATTTAAAAGCTGAAAAACGATTGCAGACAGTACACGTTTACATGGTACACAAAAGCACTGCAGCCAAGCATAACTGTTAAACTGTATAGTTAATGACATCGTAATGAATCGTGTGCAGTTGGTTGAGCCTGACTGTATGACATGTTGTAAACTGTATCAATCGGATTCAGTCCGTATAGAGATTAGAAAATCGTCAGTTATGTACTAAAGAGCCCTTCAAAAAGGTGCGTCCATTGATTCCCGCTGCTGCATTACGACGCTTTCGGCAGAACTGCTTGAAATTCAGGAGACATGGGCGGCTGATTGTTGGCCACGTTGCAGGGCGGACCGGTCTTGGTGAGATCCCACTTGGTAGGGGACATGTCGGCAAACTTGAATTTGCCGCATACCACCGGGGCCATGTACTGATCGGCTACGGTTTGGATGTAGGTTTTTTGTTCGGTCGTTAGTAATGGCGGTTGGATGCGGGTATGGACCCAGATGAATGGCTCGTCGCAGTATACTCCGTCGGGGTTTGGTGTGTTACAACGGTACAAAACCTGCACCAGCTTGTAATCCGTGTAGAGATTAACGTATGTGAAGTCCACTGCAAATGAACAATACTTATTACACAGCAATCTACTTTTCTATGCAGACTAATGCAATAACAGTCACTGTTGTTTCAGCTAATATTATTAAGCGAACATTTGAACCGTACCACGTTGATCCTTACCATACCGTGTGTGTTCTAAGTGCTGTATTACCAACAGTACACATAGCTGGAAGAAAAGCGATTGTACGAGTACCGCCGCGTTGTACGTCACTTACGAATCCCATTGCCAGGCGGACGAGTATCAAACTGCACCATAACGTGTCGTCTCCCATCTGTACTGTAATTCCCGGCCTGCCAAATGGCGACACAAGTCAGCGGATCCGTTGGCCACAGGCCATTGTACATCCACGTCACAGCGTAAGAGCAACTGGAGGGACAGCCGCCTTTCGGATTGGTGAAAAGAATTGTCCCGTTCATGTACAGATTATAGCTGCCCGGATCGTTGGCGGGATCGTATGGCACGAAGGGATAGTCCATGTGGTGGTACTCGTTCCATGTACCCATCGCCTGATGAAACAGCGATATTTAACATTGTACTTGATGGCAGCGTGCCAGTACGTAATTCCTTAATCGACAATATTTCTCCGATTGATCAACACGTGGATCTTTGCAAATTGCACAGAAATATACTTTTTCAGATTCTGATCAAAATCTTGTTGCAGCTATGAGGGTGCAAGGAAAAGAAATGGATAGCGTTCTAAAATAATAATACCAGACCTGGGTTACATCGACTGGTAGACCTTGATAGTTGATCAACGTTTTTGGACATTGTCCGCTGATCGTGTATACTACAACCAACGGCAGAAAAAGTTGCAGTATTCCTTTCATGGTCGCGTTCCGCAGCTGCAGAGTTTGCTAATAATAACTCAAAGCCATGCCGATTGACATAACGTGCATGTAGATACGCTTTTAAAGGTGTCATGCTTCTCGCGCACTTTTGTGTTTGTCTCGGGTTGTGCGCGCTCTCGCATATCACTATTATATTCTACAGAATAGAAATTATTGAAGAGTTAAGCGAGTGTAAGAAACTAAAGAAATGTACGCTTGCGAAGGGGCAAAATCTGGTACAACGGCTGTTCGAGCTTTTGTGAAATGCTAGACAAAAAGCTAACGTACGCAAAAAATCTCACACGTTTCTGTTTCTTATGTACATGTATCATTGGAAATTCTGTTTGCATTTGTATCATAGTTCAAAGCAGCTAGGCATTCAAGTAGGGAAAACACCAACCGGTCTGAAAGCACTAGAACACTTTGACGGTGACTTCGACACTGCCTCAATCCAGCGCGCCGGCCGACGATACCGAACAAAAGCGTCTCAGCAACAGAATGAGTTTGGTCCAGCAGACTGAGTACATTTATTGCTCTGCCTGAATCAGCAGCGTCACATTCAGGAAAGTGACTGTTTTTTGTGCGGTGCTTCCAGTTTCATTTTACGGTTTCCAGAAACTGTTTATGGGGATTTATTGATGCTGATATCACATCATCGACACGGGATGATCTCTTGCGCCAAAAAAGATTATTGACTTTCAGATTTCATTCCTTTCACAACAATAGCGCTACGTTCATAAACTATCCTTATTGTTAGCTGTCAAAACAAATTTTAAATATACGGGAATAACCAACAAACTTTGTACCGAGTAAAGAAAGGGCCATCACTGAGCAGAGAACATTCAGGGCTTTTTAAGACGATTTGGGTGGCGGCCCAGGCGGGCGGGGTGGTGACGGCAAAGGTGCCGGTGGTGGAGGAATACCGGTGTATCCGCTACCGAAACCACACAGCGGGGACGGTGTGGCATCTAGCGGTCTCGGCGCGGGAGGACCTGGTGGCGAATTCCAGCCCGGAGGCAGGACGTCTCCCATTCCCGGAACAACGGCGTTAAGGCAAAGCAGTCCAACTGCAAGAACACCTGTAGCTATGAAAGTGTAACATATGCAGTAGTAGTCGACTCCATAACTGTAACTTCAGCAGATGTTTATGCTGCAAATTATAAAATACACACCTAATATTCCAACCGGAAACATTTTGGTGTGCTGTGATTGATTAGCAGCGAAACGTTAAAGTACTTTATGAATGTGCAGCTTTCTATGGTGCTCCACAAACTGCCTTCGCACTGCTTGGAGTTTGCGTGTAATTGATAGTTGTACGGCTGCTTTATCGGATAAAAGATCTTTGTCTTTGGACCATTACACTTTTACTATTCCGCGAAAAACTTTGCCCTCCAGTTTGATGCGAGCCTATCATATGACCACAAGTGCGAGCTGATCGGTGCTTCCTGTTCTATTCGTATGTGTCATAACCGGCTAGCCGTTTGATTAGGTCCGAGATATCCCGGCCTATTTCAGAGCAAAACAGCGCGCCGCACGAAATATTTCGTCCCGGGACATTTGGACAGGGATTATGCGGAGTGAGACACCCTGCAGTAAGGATGAGTGTTTTTAAAAGAAACAACTTGTGCTGTTGATGTTATGTTTTGCAAACGCAACAGCCTACGCACATCAGCAGCGAAACAGCGTGTCGCAAAGAGGTACAGTGTGTATCAGACTGTTATCAGCTGCTGTTATCAGAATCTCAGAACTTAATTTGGAATAATTAGCCGTTTGAAAACGGCACCTTGGTTTTATCTGTTAACGACATTTTTGGCCACTGATCTTTGGATGAGTTTGTAATTTTGTTGGACTTTACCACTAAGGGCCTGTCGCCTGAGATCATTTCGTCCCACATAAATCAGTTAGTCGCATAAGTTAGGTTAGTCGCCCCACAACTAAGAAACGCTATATTCAATATATCAATGACTATCTGACACGCACCGGGATATCGAGTTGCTAACCTAACCATTAAAACGTTTTCTTTGATCAAGATTACTATGCACATGGGGAATTGAAACAACCTTGCATACCAAAGGTCAGCAGCGTATAACGATACACAGAATGTTTCCCGAAACTTGGTAAGAGTTCTAATTCAGCCTAAACATGTACAGTAAGATTAGCGAATATTCATCCAAAAAGACATATTCTTGCACTAAATTAATAAACGTGGCGAGAAAAACTGCGGCAGCAGAAAACGTACAGCTTCCGCGATTTCCTCTTCAATCAGAGTCCGTTGAGGAGTAATCAGCTTCACTCTCATCAGTGGAACTGCCGTTGTCTTGGAAATTGTCCGTTGTACCTAGTAAAGCCAGTATAGCGTAGTTTTCCGCAAGGTACCCATATTCTTCGGCAGGTTTGCAAATTCCACATCCTTCCATGTACAATGGGGACCAAAACGGGGGTCATCATACTGCCATTGTTTTAGAATCTAAAGATCATGATGAATTTAACATCTGACATAATAATTAAAAATGAATTATCAAATTCATAACAAAAGTCGTTATGGCCACGAGCATGGTGTGCAATCTGTATATGATTAATTGCCACTTAGACTAATAAACTTCGTTATTTACCAATTGAGTGGTGCTGAGTTCTTGATCAAATAGCAGTAATTCTACAACCTTTTTAAAAAAACGCAGTACGAGTCGGTCTGTACGACTAAAACATACCGTGACGACGATTTCTTGGAGTTGGCGAGATCGGCGTGATTTCCTGCTAAGAGCCTTTATCCATTCTCCCAACCTATGCAAGGCCGCCACATTCGGGATCTCACAGTTTTCTTCAAAAATGCGCCGAAAATCCGATTCCTCCCCCGTATCACATGTCCAGTAACCAATATGAACATCTTTGAAGTCATAATCTCCGTAAGAAACATACTTTCCCAAAGCTTCGTCAACTCTGACGTTTTTCAGAACGAGACGGCTACAGATAGCGCGGAACGTTGCAGACAGAGCGAAATTCGTGTCGCCCACCAGGAACTTAAGAGTTATAAAAGCATCCACCAGTATTAGTTGTGGAACTCTAATCCCGGCAACGAACACCATTTGTCGCAACCTTAAGATATCGTCATCCAGGGAATACTTGTCTTTATCGAATATGACGTACGTGGTCTGTTTCGACAGTATCGTAAACAATGCAGATGCAAAAATAAAGGCATTCCGCGGAGGATGGACGATAGCGACGTTACAGGCACGCGAAGAAACAGCGGTATTAAAGCGGGCGCATGCACGGCGTAGTACAGTCTGCTTTAAGATTTCCATGTGAGTAAACACCTGGGCTAGGACTTCTAGCGGAAGCTGCAGTAGCAGTGAGCTGTTCTCCACAGTATCCGTTGTTTCATCCGCCAAGAAGTTTCCGAGGCGTCGTTTCGTTCCGCGAGGCAGTACAGCTAACTCGGCTTCAGTCATATTTACGAGCGAAATCTGCAAAATAGTTTCGATTTTATTTGCACTCTGAATCAGCTATTTTCTTGGACTGCACAGAAAGTGGAGTGTCGCAGTGCATTTATATAAGGATTATCCTGAATTATTGAAACTAGCCTCGTCGCTTTTCTTGCAATTGTAATTTGTGACAGGAATGCCAAACTGTTGAACCTTGCTTCTTTCGAACAGTGCGCTTGACAAGGTCCAGAGCATTTTACACGGTTTATTTCATTACTTTGTAAGTCATAACAGAGTACGTATTACGAGCCGAATTGTAGTGCCACTAATTATTGTTACTACTACTATTTCTACAAAGTGCTGCAAAGTATAGACTAGAAAAAGTAGCCGATGTCCTCATGGTCGTTGTCTCGCAGAGCTCATAAACGTTCGCCTCTTGTGAATATACCCGGACTGAAGAGTTGTAATTTTTGTATGTTATTTACATTATTTACTTACAGAAAATTCTAACGGTATCTCGCCGTCATTTCGGCTTTGGATGTAGACGAAGCGACCTCCCTCAACGCCTACTGGCTGCGTGTTCGAAAACCGCTCTTTCCAACGATCGCAAAATTCTCTGGTAGCCAGGAACCCAGCTGGAACTGGCACATCATCTTCAATAAAATCATTCCTTCGGACATTCACCCTAAAGTGTGAGGGGCGTCTAACACGGTCCGGGCGAAAAACTGCCGTAACGTGAGCGCCCTCAGTCTGCATATCAACCAAGAAGAACGAATCTGTACTGGTTGATAACAGTCGTGCGGGAAACCATTTCCATGGCTGATCTGTGCTGAGCTGGTACAAGAGCTCAACATTAGCATTCTCCTCCACCGGTTCTCTTTTCATGAAACGCTGCTGAGTTCGAAGTGCGCTGTCGTAGGAGACCAGTGTGGGTTCTTTGTTGGGTATTCCAAAATCAACGTAGAGTCCTGCTTTGCTTTTATTCACAACGAGGCCACGGTGCAGTAATCCGTCGCATCCCACAACATCCACAGGCTCACAGCATTCCATCGAACGACACCTTTGTTAAACATGATGGTTTAGAATGCAACAAAAATTTCAGTAACTGTTAAAAATATTCTACTGTGTGGGCCATACAAGGCCATACATACAAGGCCATACAAGGCCACGCGAAGACAGCAAAAAACTGATAGTTAGCTGAACATCACTAGTTTTTATTCCACCATATCGCATATAGTAAATTTTGAAACACTTCCTTCTGTAGCCAGATTCCAGAAATTGTCCCTCTATCTATTTCATTCTATCTCTCAACAGCGATACCATAGCGAAACTGAATCAGACGGGTCTCTCTGATGCCCTTTCTGTTAGATCTACCAGAAGGGGCCTCAGAGACGTCCGTCTGATTCAGTCTCGCTATGGCGATACTAAACTACACCTATTATACACCTAGACGCAAGTGTTCAATAATTACTAATGATAATCTCTGCCCACTGTCCCCTCTAGCTCTGTCTGCTGAAAGCGAGCTAAACAAAAGCCTTTTACTCAGGCGATCCATTTTCTTGAGAAATACCACAGTGTCTTTGAATCCTTAGCGTCTTATAAGCTGAGGCGGATTCACAGGCGCTGTGGAAATACGTGAACGGTCAACTTCACTGTAGCCTGTAACAGAGTGAATCTTCATTCTACTTTACACGAGGTTACGGCTAGCAAGCCTTCTTTCTGACTACGGAAAAAAGAAGTACTTCGAATTTTCCTGGTGAATTCTATGTACTGCATGATCTGCATCCTCATATCCATGATACATCGAACCACCGACAGAGCCGACGCAGCCGCTCCTTGAGCGTTTCATAAGCCCTGAAAACTCGCGCATCACTATGTTCAGCAGGTGTGCCTCCCAATGGAATGCTGTGGATATAATAATTGGATGCGACCGACTCCTGCATCGTGGCCTCGTTGTAAACAGCATTGATACTTGTGCCTATGAGCGGCACATAAATTTGTCTCTGGATTAGTGTTCTTAGTCGCATTTATTTATTGTCGTATTTATTTGGGATGAATTATAAAACTTTCTGAGTTTTTCGAAGCACTCTGTGCCTCGTTATACGTGCTGATTTTTTCATCTGTACTACTATTTCGATTTCGCATGTAGCAACCTAGAAAAAAAATCCATTTTTGCGTCGTTTAATTACTGTAGTCAGTGGATTTAGCCGGTTCATTTTAATTTTAGTGCTTCTCTTACTAAGTACTGTAAGTGTAATGATTCGTAATTTCTGGTGGATGAGTTGGTCTCCGGATTTCCGGCATTTAAAGTTCAAAGAAGGCGCGAAGTCCATAAACGAGATGCAACGTCAACAAATCAGTAGCAACATTATGTCAGCATAGTATGGTACAAGTCGCTAACAATTAAAAGAGTCAAAACCAAGACTCCTAACGTTGAGACGTTGGCAGAACAGGACCAGCTATCGTCTTCGTATCTTTAGCACGCGGTAGAAAAATTATAACGAAAACGTTGTCACTGGCTTAACTCTTCCGCCATCATTTCACCGCCAAGAAATCCCTATAGAAGTTGCTACGTTTGGTAACACTGTGACCTATGAAATATTTTCACTTTACCGAACGAACTTATTCTTATTTTCTCTCACTGCGGTAACAGTTTCTATATTATTACGATTCTTTGGGTCTGTTTATGCGATCCATTTGTACATTCACGGGGCTGGCGGAGCATGTGCTCACTTACTGCACATGAGTGATTTACAGGTATACATTTTGGTCCAGAGTTGGAATAAATACCACCTACTGTACATATTATAAAATATCTACTCAATCTGGTGAGTATGAATGAATGTATTTTTTGTTATGTACCATACATGAAGGTTAAAAGTTATGCATTTTGAAATTATTAATGCATAGTTGGCCTAACATAGCGGTCTACATGAATCGGATCAAAGATCGTAATCTTGATTCTTGCCTCGTAGACCGCTCAACTACAGAGATGCGCTTGCCTGTCTCTTCAGTTTTACTATGGTAATATGGACAACTTTATGCTAGTCGGGTAGTGTGCAATAATTATGGTCTGATTTATGATCATAACCTCTGCCCACTGTCCACTCTGGAAGCGAGCTAAACAATTAACGCATGGGCGTAACAGAACTGGAACAGTTGTGCACTCTTGTCGTCAATAAGTACATAAGTATAGTAAGCAAGTAATTATGGTCTGTAAGTAAGTAATTGTAGTCTGTAAGTACATAATTATCGTAGTTAGGCCCTTACTCTCATACCGTTCATTTTCTTATGAAAGGCGTGAGCAGCTGCTTCCTGCTGCTGTAACAGAGCGTCCACAGTCATCGCCGTTCTCTAGCTGCGGCGTCGTGGACTGCGTCTCTCTACCTTATCCATAAGGTAGAGAGACGCAGTCCACGACGCCGCAGCTAGAGAACGGCGATGCCACAGTGAATCTACACAGCAGTTTATATTCTGAGAGATGACAGTTAGCAAGCTTTCTGACTACAGAATTACACTTCGCATTTTTCTTATTATCTTCAAGGAATCAAGGTGAATGGTATTTATACACCGAGTCAGCGATAGATCCGCTTATTCAGAGATTCATCAGCATTGAACACTTACGCAGCACCATGTTTAGAACGTACGCATCCCAATGGAATGCTGTGGATGTTGTGGGATGCGACGGATTACTGCACCGTGGCCTCGTTGTAAACAAAAGCGAAGCAGGACTCTCCATTGATTTTGGAATAAAAAATAAAGAACCCGCCCTTGTCTTCTATGAAGAAGTATTCCAAGACCCTAAGAAGCTGTTGAAAGGAGAGCTGCTCGAGCAAGATGTTGAGCTCCTGTACCAGCTCTCTCCCGATCAGCCATGGAAATGGTTTC